>MSJI02000605.1:0-49086 GCA_001931905.2 Cladosporium sp. IMV 00045 | reverse complement strand
TTTTTTTTTTCGTCTCGTTGGGTAATGACTGCCAGGATCCAGCGCCTGGCATGACCTTTATTCATCTTTTAGAAAAAGACAAGGGGAAGGATTTGGGGGGGAAAAAAAAGGAACTGTTTTTGAATCCTTTCACCTCTGAACGAAAACCTCCGTCATGCTTGTAGAGAGACATTGATATTGCTTCCCGAAAGCATAAAGATAGGCTCTCGCTCCAGTCGGATGCAGAGCTTCGAATATACGGGTACGAGTAGACTTGGATTCATGAAGTGCATTTACCAAAACAAATTTACAAAAGGGGAACGCCCTTTGCGCCTATGCTATTCACCAAACAAATCAAACCCAGCCCCATCTCTGCACCTTCTTGCGCTTCGTTGTTCTTTCGATCATCTTTTTCACACTGCCTTTTCCAATCACCGTGAGAAAGATAGGAATGAAATCATCATGATCGTCCCATCTCGCCCTCCCTCCGCTTGCCGTTCCCGCCACTTCTAAACGCCGTAAATCGTTGTTAGATCTCCCCTTCGCTTCGCTTTCCATTCCCACCGTTCCCACCACCATTCCCCCTCGTGAACAAATCCCCCAACGTAGCGCTCAAACTCCTCGCCCTCAGAAGCGTCTCGTCCCCCCTCCCCGCCACCGTCCCCGCTGTAGATTTCCTCCCACTCCCACTCCCACCGCCTTGCGCCTCGTCCTCGTCGGCCGAAAGCGTCCCCGACGCAATACTATGCCTCTTCTTCCCCCCATACTGCTGAGCCTGCTGGACCCCGCTCCGCGAAGCGGTGTTCCTTCTCAGCGTGCGGTTCGGATTGCCCGCATGGTGGGGATGCTCGACGCCGCGGCGCAGGGAGTCTGCGACGATGGCGCTGAGACTTGAGGAGAGTGGGGACGTCAAGGGTCCGAGATCGGGCAGGAGGGTGGTGATGGAGTTGCGGTTGCGGGCTAGGGCGGCGCGGGCGGGGGAGAGGTTCTGTTGCGCTTGTTGCGCCTGTTGTTGGTCGGAAGGGAGGCGGGGTTGGGGGGTTCGTGGGCTTTGGTTGCTGGTGCCGGAGGGGGAGGTGGGGTTGCGGAGGGGTGTGGTGGGGCGGGGCGTTAGGGTTGGGATGAGGGGGGCGGAGGTCGTGGCGTGCATTGGGGGGTGTTTGGAGGGGTCTGTCGTGGTGGTGGTTGAGGAGAGGTCGGAGGCGGAGGTGGCGTGGATTGCGCTGCGGTTTGCCGGGCCGGGGGAGAGGGTGTGCGATTGGGTGAGGTGGGAGGGGTCGGTGGGCGTTGCAGGGGGGAAGTCGGGCGTGATGATTAGGGAGGGTTGGATGTCGGCTGCGCTTTGCAGTTGGCGAGATTGTGCTGGTGCTGTCTTTGCTGAGGACTTTGTGGGTGAGGTCGAGCGATTGTCGTCGTTTGGTCGTTCGTGGATCTCAGTTTGCACGCCCTCGTGGTCGATGAGGTCGACGGCGTCTTCTTCAAGATCACCTTCGAGTTCTTCGTCGCCATCGTTATCGTCCGACCGACCGGATGTGATGCACCAGACACCCAAGAAGGTGAGAGCACAGCCGCCCACGAACTTGCCGGCATCATCGGCGCTCTCACGTTCAAAGTCGCGGTACAATACAGCACTTCCAATGATGACGGAGAGCGTGAAGAGGACAAACTGGGTTGGGATGACCATCGTAGCGTTGAACCGCTGCAGGGCTCTGTTGACGTACTTGATCTGCATGACAGCCGTCAAGATCAGGACAGCCAGCAGGAGGTAGGTGATAGGAAAAGTGATGACCCGCCAGATCTTGTTCGAGAGGAGAGAAGCGACACCTTTCGTCGATAGAGCGGTATAGCCACCGAACAAGCCGACCAGTCCAAGGTCGATGAGAATGCTCTTCTCGCCGTATTTGTTGCTCGCGAAGAGAAGCACGACGATGAGCGATATCGTGATTCCAAGGTAGGTCTCGAACTCCCAGGTCGTAATGAGCTCCCAGATCGTATCCGGATCCAGTCTCGGATTGCTGTCGCTGGCCGACAACACGACCGTAACACAGCCCGCAACGGCAATGACCACGCCCACAGCATCTCTCCAGCGAAACTTCTCATGCAACAGCAGCGGCGCGATGAGGCAGTTGGAAATGAGCGCCACAACACCCAGCGGCGAAACAATCGACGCCGGCGCAAAACCATACGCCAGAAAATTCCCCGCCTCTCCCAGCACCATCATCGCGATTCCGAGCCACCATATAGGCGATTTGAGGTAACTCTTCCCCTTCCCTTCATCCTCCCCCTTCTCATTGCGCATATTCCCCGAAGCCGCCGAAGACGAGTTGACAGTCGACAAACTCGCCTTACTGCTCTCCAAACTCGGAATGAGCGCATCGCCCTCCTGCGCATCCTCTTCCTCCTCCAACTCCAACTGCCCATTCGCAGGCCCATACCGCACATTATCCCTCGCGCGCGCCTCCGCGATCTCCTCCTGCTGCTCCGCCGTGCCGTAACTCTTCACTCCATTCCCAGTGCTCTTCTTCCCATGCCTCCGCCTTTTCCTGTCCCTCCTCCTCTCCTTGGCGCGCGTATCGCTCTCCCGACTGAGTCGCAAATGCGCATAGCGCTGCGTGTTGAGCGCGAAGGAGATGAGCACGTTGCCGACTATCGCTGTGACGATTCCGATGAGGCTCGACCAGTCTTCGGGGCTGAGGTCGTGGCCGTTTCCGAAGCCGAGACTTCTCGTTTCCAAGTGTTGCGGTGTTGGTGGGATGCTCGCTGGCAGGGCTGTGGATGGCGCGGGTATGTACATTATTATGGATGATTACTTTTCTCTTTCCTTTCTGTGATTTGCAAGTCTGGCGCGTCGCTGCCGCGCTCGCTCGCCTGCCTTCCCGGAGTCCGAGGTGTCGTCTGTCACCGGTTGCTTGCGATTGTGCTTTTCCGTGTCGGTATCGAACTGCGATTTTCGTCTCGCTAGCTCATCATCATGTCGTGTGAAATATGTGCAGCAAAAAACAGCAGAAGTCCACACAAATTCACACGAGTACAAGAACGACAGAGATAGAAGTGGTGTTTCACCAGAAAAAGGCGCACGGCAAAGAAGAGAGAGCCCGGGATCAAAGGGCCCCGAGAGATAGTAGTGATAATGACAGAAGAGACATTCTCTCGCCTGCTAGGCTGCTACTACTACTCGAGCTACCAACAGTACTAGTGACATCCCAAGATCCGAGGCGCGGGAGCTCGGACTCGCAGCTTGCCAGTGCCCTGATTTCAGGGAAAATCCTTGGGGAATGACGAGCCGGGTGTCCCTCACATACATACATTCACTGGCCGAGTGAGGCCGACGTAAAACACGGGTCAAAGACAACATGAACTCGTTCACGCTTGTTTGTTGTACTTTTACCGGAATTTCCATCGTAGCCGTCAAATTTTGTTATGTATACATTCTTTCTACTGATACTGATACCTGCGTGGCGCATTTCTCGCGCGCCTTTCGTCATCGTACATGTCCACAAGAAGTCCAAGCGTGCATGCATGCAGGACACCAGCCTGACTCGACAGGTGAAGGACAACAAACAAACAAACAAACGAGAATAATGCATCCAAGTGATGCCCAAATCGAACCAAGAGCGTAATCATTGCCCGTCACAAAAAAAAAAAATAAAAATAAAAATAAAAATACAGCTCAAGAGACCACCTACCCCCCAAAATCAAACCCCCCACTCTCCCGATCCTTCTCCCTCAACTGCACGAACTTGCGCCACGTGTTGGTCAGCACGAGGTACTTGATGCTCGACTCGGCCTCGGCGAAGACGTGCTCGTCGAAGCCCGGGATGTCGATGCCGCGCCCGTTGGTCTGCGGCGAGAGGTCGGGCCGGTCCTCGAGGCGGTAGGGTTTGGTTTCGCTCGTTGCCGTCTTCGTCACCGCCGTCACCGCCGTTTCCGCCGAGGACATGGAGTGGAGGGTGCGGCCTGGTGAGGAGGCGGGGGAGGCGGAAACGATGGTCGTGACGGTGCCGGAGGCCTGCTTGGCTTCCGCCCAGGGGGTGAGGATGGGGGCGAGGGGGTTGTTGGTCTTCTCGTTGTTGAGAGTGGTGGTCGCTGAGCCGTTGCGGCCTGCGAACCCGCTCAGGGCGTTGAGCACGGCGGGGCTGAGGATGCTGGCGAGGGTCTTGCGGATGTGGCTTTCGATGTTGATGGGGAAGTCGGCCGTCTTGTCGTCGACGGACGTGGCGAAAATGTCCACGGCCATGCGAAAGAGGCGCACTTGTGCGTCCTCGGTCACCAGTCCCGTGCTGGGGTTGCGGGGAGCGGAGTCCCATGCTTGTCGCCAGTCTCTGACCTGCGTCAGGAAGACGATGTTCTCCGCTGTGAAGTCTTTCTTTGCGGCGTAGTGGAGAAGGGGTGCGGGATTGACGATCAGAGCGCGCTCCAGTGCCAACATGGAGTAGAGCCTGCCGGCGGAGACGGCGCTGATCTCGTCGAACAGTTCGCTCGTCGAGTTTCTCGAGAGGGTACGTCCGATCTTGTCTGGCACGATGGATGAGGACCGAAGTGTTGATTCGGAGCTGCTGAATGAGCTGACTCTCTTGTGCGTCGATGATCTATATTCGTAGACTTCGAAAACGGGGAAGAAAATGGTTGCAAACTGCATAACGACGATTCCAGGTGCGAGCCACATGGGAGGCACAAACCAGGGATTGACGGGTTTGAACCCGGTGGAGAAGACTGCTGCGATCCAGAGGGGAGATCCAGGAAGTCTGCAAGGTCAGCTTTCTCCCTAGTCATCATGTGTTGCGTGACAACTTACCCAGAAACGATGCACAGGATTGTCTGCAGGCGCCAACGGTGAGCGTCGCGAATGTGCCTGATCCTGTAGAGCTCATAAGGTCCGTAGATCCAAGTCCAGAACAGCTGCCAGAAAGCGCTTGGGATCCACTCCCACGTTTTTCGGCACTTGACTTGACCTTTGTTGTAGGGAAGCTTTCCATAACTGGACCAGTCGCCTTGCAGCGTAGGTGACGTTGCATATATGGCGGATGTGATGATGACCTGGAGAATGTTAAAGGGTCTCAAACACGTACATGATTCCCATGCCACGGCAGTCACGTACCTGTATGATCATTCCTATCGCGATGAAGATATAGCTCTTCTGCGCTTGGGTAAGCCCGCGGTAACGATGATACATCCGAGAAAAGCGTCCGTGGTAGGCCAGTTCTGGAGCACTGCCGTGTGAAGTCTCGCGGTAAAGGATGGCATCCTGCTGCTCGCTGATGCTACGTAATTGGGTGACGTTGGCTTGGAAAAGGGCGATACCAAAGGGAAGGTATATGCTCATAATCCAGAACTCGGCGCTGCACAAAAAATGGCCATTCGTCGTGTAGGCCAGCAAGATCTTGACGAGGTAGATGTGCAGGAACAATGTCGAAGTGATGGCTATGGGAAGGTTGCGGATCCTGACGAAAGGCGACCTTCGGTGCCAGAGGAGACATACGACGCCGCCGAGTAGAGAAACAGACCATGCGATGATGAGGCCGGCATACAGTTTTCCTGAAAGACGTAAACATTCATTCGTTGAAAACGATGGCTTCATCAGAGATCCTTACCAAGGTCGTCCCAATTGACCAGAGAGCCCCAATCTCGTCCGAGTGGATTGATTAGCATGGTGATTAGCTGACGGACCGAGTCTAGCAGCACGTTGGTCTGGTCGATCAGGTGGATGAAGAAATGCAAGACGACGATCGATTTAATACCGAAGGCGATCTTCTCGGTTTATAGAGGATGTCAAGCATAATCAAGGTCAAACCTGCGAACATGCCATGCGACAGACACGAGGGCGCGCGGACGAGCCAGCGCGCAACCAACCCCTCATCCCGAGTTAAAAGGCGCTCTCTATGATAGTGCGGAAGCATGTATCACTGAGCAGGCGAAGAGGCGTTTTCGTACTTCCGTGGCTGACCGGGGCTTGCCATGGCGAATGGGGATTCAGTTGCTTGAGCGAAACAGACCTTTGCGGTTGTGGCGTGGGAAGAAGTTCCAGGCTTGACCGCGGATGGGCTAGCAAAGCCAGATCGCTGGGACCGATCGAGTGTATGTGGCGCTGACATATTGGGGGGAAGTGGAGGCGACCAGGAATAGCTCGCATGTGAGGCGTCTTGCACCGACGCTTCCATACTGTTGAACTCGCTGGTCGCCTTCTTAACATGCAGGTACGGCACGGCATTCAGATCCGCGAGAGATGAGCTGTACTTTTGTTGAAACGTATTATCAAAACGCGTGCTATGTTATGATAAGTGGCGGTCCTTGGTGGAGCTGGTGTACGAGGCGAAAGGAGGTCGAACTCTGCTGTCAAATAACAATGACAACCGTGTACGACATGACTGAACAAAGCCCAGATCTGGTGAGAGATGGCTGCAGCAACACAATTGACTCGTCGGATTCCAGATGGCCGGAAGCGCAGCTCGGGATTGGAGCCTCCGGAGGCTATAGCAGGTGAGTGCTGCAGGACATGCTCGCAAACCATAAAGCGAAAGGGATTGCCGAGATGCGGTTCGCTCAAAGTGTACTGACGAGTCCTTTGAGGTCGAATCTGTCGAGGACTACTTGAGGTAGCACAGATCCATGTGGGATCGCGTGGATCGTGTGTGCGTCCGCGTGTCTGGAAGCGGCGAAGATCCTCTCCGATCGCTTCTTTGTTTCAAGCTTAACCTTCCACCTTACGTCACGTGGAAACCATTATTCTCAGCTGAACAGCCTTTGCACTAGAAGGAGACAATCGGGCCCGAGTGGGGAGCGTTGGAGGATCTATCGTGAAAAACGCCAAATAGCTTCATTTTACTACCACATGTTGTCGACGACATACGCGCCTATATGCCATTCGTAATCAAATACGGCCAATCAGCAACGTTCCTAACGTAGATACCACCAGTACCACGAGGCCACTCGCCAGTCCAACTCTCTCACTGCTTCATTTCACATTGGACCATGCGGTTTTCGAAATCGTCGCGGAGGTCGAAATTGTAGCCATCTCCATCGTTTGCGGCTGAGAAAGCTGGCGCATGGTCGGGTTCTTTGCGAGTGGACTGCCGCGCTGGTCGAGCTCTGCAATTGCCATTTGAAGGTAAATCTCTAGTTGGGCGCACCGCTCTTTGTAGGCGCGGTTCGCTGTGTTGAGAGGACAGAGTTCGGTGCCTTCGTTGTCAGCCATCCTGAGGGCACGAACAGCTTCGCGGAAGCCTCGACACTCTGCATCGCGGAGATGTTTCATGAGCGGCTTGATGTCGGACTTATCCTTCGTAGTGACAAAGCATCCACAGATGGTGCAATTGAACTTGCATCCATCTTTATCAGTTCGGTTAAACTGAAGAACCGTTCACTTAGGGATTGGTCGGGATCCGTCAAGAACTTAAAAGACATACTCGACGATCGTGAGGTGCTTTGCGGAGTTAGCAGAGGTTGTCGTTGCGACAGATGAATCAAAAACTGGCGCGACGGAGGATGACTTCGAGAAAAGAGGTTGAGATCAGATATTCCCAGCCTGGGTTCAGGCTCAGCTTATATATCCAACCACACCTTTGTAAGACCGAAGTGTTGTACATGTGGTGTGAGCTACGTGTCTGGCGAAGATTGGTTGCTCCGCGAATCTACATGTACATCACCTCCGAGCTCTTCATCGCCGTAAGCTCTGTAGTCAACGAGTAGAGACAAAAGCGTTGTATAATCAATAGGTAGGGAATGAGATTATGAAGGAAGGGAGAAGGATGCGGATTTCCTTCCAGTTCGCGTGACTGACACCCCACCCATTCGCGGGGACTTTCAATCGAGAAGCGATCATCCTGATCTGCGGACGTTTTCTCTTGCAGCCTTCCGAGCCTTCGCAGCTATGGCCAACAACTGCGCCCTCGACCGACCCAGAGTCAGCACGTCAGTGTCAGACTGATTGTTATTTGCTCGCTCGTGTTCCAGCGTAGGCAGACAGCTGTCCCTCCCTATTCCGAACTGTATATTTCTGCTATGTCTTGATTTCTTTACTATTTGTTTACTTTCTGCACAACCCACCTTCTCTCACTTCTCACACCTGTTTTCACGATGGCAGCTGGCCCGCCTGTGTCGCCGGAAAGGCGCAAGAAGGTCTTGAGAGTCTTGTTTATTTCGCTCTTGCTGGATCTTGTATGAATAGCCCCACCACACTCGGCTACCTACCTCGGAAACAAATACTGACTCTCACCAGATATCCTTCACCTTCATTCTGCCGCTATTCCCTAAACTCCTCGAATTCTATCGCAATGTCGAGACGCAATCCTCCCAGACCCTCCTCTCGCAGATCTTCTCCGGCCTCAACGCATACAAGAACAGCTTCAGCAAGCCGATCAACGACCGCTACGATATCGTCCTGCTAGGCGGCGCCCTGGGCTCGCTTTTCTCTTTCTGCCAGGCGATCGCATCGCCGGTGATTGGAACTCTTTCCGACCGCTATGGCAGACGCACCGCCCTCCTCTGGTCCATGATGGGCAACATCGCTTCTGTCGCTCTGTGGTGCGCTGCGACGGATTTCAGAACATTCTTGGCTAGTCGCGTGGTGGGAGGCTTGAGTGAGGGCAATGTACAACTCGCCATGGCAATTGCGACGGACATCAGCAGCGATGAGGACCGCGGCAAGACCATGGCCATGGTGGGAGCTTGCTTCAGCATCGCCTTTACGTTCGGACCGGCGCTTGGAGCTGCGCTGTCACAGGTTACGGTCGTTGCTGCGAACCCCTTTGCGACCGCTGCTGGCTTCTCTCTCCTGCTCATCGTCACCGAGACTGCCTACCTCTACTTCGCCCTGCCGGAGACCCACCCTCCCAACCAGCCCGCGGCAAAGGACACAGCAAAGAAATCAAAACCGGCGGGAGAAGAGACCAGACGCACAAACTCCCACGCCCTTCTCAACTTCACCCACTTCATCTTCATCCTCTTCTTCAGCGGCATGGAATTCTCCCTCCCCTTCATGACGTACGACCTCTTCGGCTACGGCTCGAAAGAATCCGGCAAACTCCTTGGTTTCATCGGCCTCGTAGCCAGCATCCTGCAAGGCGCGGTCGTTCGCCGCATGAACCCGCTCAAGATCGTGCAACTGGGCGTGCTCTGCTGCGCCGGCGCATTCGTCATCCTCGCCCGAGTGGACAACGAGCGCGGCCTCTACATCGCCGCAACCCTCCTGGCCGTCACCAGTAGCACCGTCGTCACAGGCCTTAACAGTCTGTCCAGCTTCGAGGCTTCGAGCAACGAGCGCGGCGGCAAGCTGGGCAACCACCGTAGCTTCGGACAGGTGGGGCGCGCCATTGGCCCTCTGCTGTTCTGCACTCTGTACTGGTGGGCTGGTCGCGACATGGCTTACTTCGCAGGTGCGGCGGGTATGTTCGGTGTTTGCGGCCTTGTGATGGTCTTCCTCAAGAACCCGATCGGGCTTAAACTCAAGCCGACGTATGAGAAGGCCAGTGGAGGAACGCTGAAGAAGGACGGTTAGACGGCTCACTGTATTCTAGTTTACTTGTCATTTACATATGCACAAATCAAGATCATTAAATTGAAAGATTACCAGCTCGCGATTTCAAATGACATGCATATATCCTTGTTCACAGCACAAGCTCTCTTTTAGTGGGGCCACGCGCCGTCCCTTAACCGGAAAGGCTTGCTTCTCGCAATCGATAAGCATGCGGTGGAAGACGTCACGTCACGCCTCAGGTCATTTTTCTAAACTAGTGGCACCAGTGGCCCTGCGAAACCGTTGGCTATTATTACTGAATGACGACGACGGGGCGACGGCGATGGCGTTCGTCTCTTCCGATGTCAGCAATAAGAAGATAACACCACTCTTTCGTTACCCTATTCACCAGACCTCCATCGTCCGGGACATTTTCCACACCGTCATTTAATACCATGATATCTCCCTGACCAGATCTCACTCTTTCTTACTTCTCACTCTCTGGCCGCGATCTATGTTCGCCGAATAGAATATAACAAAAAGCAACACCCTAAAAGAGAAAACACCACCATGTCCACCCTCAACGCCCCAGACCTCAAATTCCTAGCACGCGCACAAGCCCACCTCCCCCTCCCACCCGACCTGCCCTCCCACCGCGCCGTCCTGGCCTTCTACGACGCCCGCTACGACGCCCTCATCAACGCGGGCGAAGCGCACCCCTTCCTCTACCCATGGGCCTCTCTCGGCGCGCTGCTGGTCCTGGCCGTCCTTCTGATTGACTACCGACGCTCGCGGGCGCGCAGGATCGCCAGCTATGCAGCTTTCGCCGCCATGTGTGCTTTCCAACTCTGGACAATCAAGACGAACAAAGCGCGCAATCCGGCGGCGTCGTTTGGGGTGGGGTTGGTGAGCAGTTTTGGCATCATGTGGTGTGCGGCGATTATGGTTTTTAATGACTGTCAGAGGGATTTTAGGAGGGTTGAGAGGGCGGAGAGGGGGAGCGGGGAGGTTGTGGGACGCGCGAATGGTGTGCTGGTCAATGGGGAGGCGAGGATGAATGGTGGCGAGCACCATGCGGTCAGGCAACGACGGAATCTTAAGAAGGCTGAGGAGACGGCCACGTTGGGTCCGAGGAAGAGAAGTGGTCCTTTAATCTGGCAATCTTATCCCACGGGGCCGATGATCGAGCGCCTCGACTGGGTGGCGGACGTCTTCTGCAGCTTCCGCGGCGTGGGCTGGAATTGGCAGTCCTCCGGCATCCCGCCAGCACCGCGCTGGGTGGAAGCAGAATTGAAAGGCGAAGTCCTCAAAGAAGACGAAGATTCAAACGAAAGCCTCCGCACCAGCAAAACCGGCATCCGGCGATTCAACGACCGCCGCGCCCTGCTTTCAGCATGCCTCAAAAACCTCGCCTTCGCCTACCTCGTCCTCGACGCGATCAAAACCCTCGGCATCCACGACCCCTACATGTGGTACGGCGACATGTCGCTCGCCCCACCCTCCTTCCTCCCCCAAATCATCCTGGACTCCTACATGTTGACAAAAGCCTACCGCCTCCTCATCTGCCTGTGCGCCATCAACCTCGCCCTCTGGGCGATTTTCAAAATGGGCCCCGTCTTCTTCGTCGGCCTCCTCGGCCCCTCCCTCGTCGGCGTCCGCGGCGAACCCTGGATGAACCCCGCGGACATGTTCGGGTCGTTCACGCACGTGCTCGACAGCGGGCTCGCGGGCTGGTGGGGCGCGTGGTGGCATCAGACCTTCCGGTTCGCTTTCCAGCAGCCGGGCGATGCGCTCGTGCGAGTTCTGGGACTCCCCAAGCGTTCAGTGGCAGGCAGGCTGGTGAGCACGTGGACGGCGTTCTTCCTCTCGGGCGTGCTGCACGCGACGGGGAGTTACACGCAGATGGGGAATACGCGGCCACTGAGGGGTCCGATGGCGTTTTTCATGCTGCAGGCGCTCGGGGTGACGGTGCAGACTGGGCTGGTGCATTTTCTGGGGCTGGAGAGGGTCTTTCCTACGTCTTTGAGGAGGGCGGGGAATTTTGCCATTGTGGCGGTTTGGATGTATTTCACGGCGCCGTTGCTGGTGGACGATTTTGCGCGCGGGGGGATTTGGATGTTCGAGCCCGTGCCGATTAGTCTTTTCAGGGGGATTGGGTTGGGGCCGCAGGGGGAGGGGTGGTGGTGTTGGTATGGGAGGTTGGTGGAGTGGAGGAGCGGGAGGGGTTGGTGGGATACGGGGATTGCATTGTGATGCGTTTTGGGATTGCATTTGCCAATTTGGATTTTTGGAAGCGGCATTTAATTGCATTGAAGAAGGTAGCGTTATGGATTAGAGGATGCATAGCAGGATGGCATAGGAGAAATGGCTATACAGCTTACTAGCTAGCACATGACACGTATGAAGACTTCACGATTAGACGATCTCTAGGTCGCTCAACACACCGAATCTCGAATTTCTGCTTTCTTTCCGATCAAGTTGATACTTTATAGATAGCATTTCTACACACTACAGACATCCCTCAACTGAAGTAGCTCACAACGCCAACCCACCATCCCTCCAACACCTCACACCTCTACTTTCCTCAAGCTCGACGACCCACCAAAGAGCCTCCTTCGCCTTACCGACCTGACCACTCAGTTCATGCGCTCTAGCCAGAGCCAACCAAGCCTCACTATCGTCCCATCCAGAGCCCAAGCGAGTAAGAGAAGACAGCAACATGTAAGCCCTCTCCCTTGCGGCCAAGCGATTCAGCTCTGCGGGAGATGGGTCTTTGCGGGAGCTTGAACAAGGGCCCGGCGCCTCTGTTGCCGAGGGTTCTATGTTGGGGAAGCCAGAAGTGGGTGCTGCTTGGCTGCGCAGGGCGACGGTGTTGATAGCTGTGCCTCCAGTGGTCGGAAGGAGGGGCTGAGGTGGCTCGGCGGGCAGTTTCTGGGTGTAGATGTCTAGCAGCAGGCTTGACAGCGAGATGATGGAGCCCGGATGGTCGGGGAAGTACGAGAGGGAGGCTTCCCAGTACGAGGACGCGTCGAATGGCAAAGCGCGGGCGGAGGCAAGGTCACCTTTCTGTGTAATTTGTTAGCACTGTAGCACAATGACGAATCTGCATATGAATCTTGACTTACTGTCGACCAAACATCCGCCCACAGCTCGTCGACGCTCTTCCCTCCACCCCAGCCCTTGCAGCACAGGCTTTGCGCGCTGGAGTCTTCGACAGCGACTTCCATTTCAAAAGACTCGACGAGCTTGTGAGCTTCCTCGACAGCGCCTGCAGCGTCGTCCAATGATTCCGCCCTGATGTAGAGCTCGGCAATGAAAAGCCAGATGTCCACGAGAATACTGACCCTGTGCCTTTGCTGCTGAGCGAGCGAAAAGCTCGGTACAGGAGCAGCGTTGGAAGCCGGGTGAGGTGCTGGCAGACGGACATCTTGTCGTGGCGGCTGCTCGTCGTGGCCAGCAGGGGGCGGCCAGTCGTCGTGAGTCGTGTTGTGAGCCATTGATTTGAGCTCTTGCTCTGGTGGGCTTGCTTGATCGCTAGTAGTGCTTACCACTTGTGCCACGGGAGATGTGCCAGAAGCACCGGTGCCTTGGTTCAGTGCTGTAACATCCTTAGGTGGCGGAAGTGGAGGTTGATCATTGTCAATAGGAACAGGCTTAGATTTGCCTCCCAAGCTGCGTGAGCGCGATCGAGTCTTGCTTGTGCCTGCGCGGAGTCTGAAAGGCAGATGTCTGTTTTCACCACGCCCTCGGTCGGCAGGTGCTCCCTCCTCGTTAGTCACTGTTATTGCTATAGGAGCACCAATGTCTTGACCGGCGGCCGCGCCTAGATTGGCTTGTCCTTCTGCAATGACTGGCTCCAAAGTCGAGCCCTGTGATACGACGCGTTGTCTCGACCTTTCCACGCTGTTCCTGTGGGTTCTCGGTCTGATGCTTCCAGCGATGCTTCGCAATGTGCCTCCTGCTCTGGACGGCGCGATCGAGTTTGCGGTTTGCGGTGGTTTAGGGATTTTGACTTGCTCAGGCTTTCCAAACAACCGCGCATACAGGCCGAGCAGCTCGTCTGTCATGTCTACGGCCGCACTAGGGCCGTCCAAGAGCTCCATCAAGGCAAGCTGCGTCATCTTGATTTTGACGAACGTCTCCTTCTCGAAGCCCTCCATCTGATCGACCAAGCCTCGCGAAAGGCCTGCTGAAGCTGATTGCTTTTCAGGGTCCTGGCTTTGGGTCGTTGCTTGGCCAAAGACAAGAGAAGAGTCGCCGAATTGGTCGAATGCAACCTCACACATTTTGATAGCAGCATCTTGCTGGTCCTTGGCGCTTAGACACAGCGCCAGCAGATGCCAGAGCGGGACAAGCTTCCTCTCTCTCTTGAAGTCGTTCTCTTCGACGTCTTTCTCAGCTTTGGGATTAGCAGCTAGAACTCGTTTGATGGTTGACACAGCCGCAGCCACATCTCGTGTTTCGGCCAACAGCGACGCCAGTGAATATCCAATGTCGATACTGCTCGGTTCTTGAGCTTCTGATCGTCGTAGCCATTGAAGTGCCTCTGTTTGAAGGGTGGGGCGCAAATCCGTGTCGTAGGTCAGGCGCGCCCAATGGGCCTGACTGATACCGATTGCCCTATAAGCGATGGCGAGAGTGGACGCTTTGAGTTGAGGTTCTACCACCTGAGCATTATTCGCACTGCCACCCGGCTGTGATCCTGATGACTGCGGTCTTTGCAGGCCTAACCACCTTTGCAAATTCTTACCGACAGCCAAAGCTTTCTCAGCTTGGGCGCGGTCGCCATACCGACACAAAACACGCACAGCCTCAGCTCCTGTCAGTACAGCCGTATCATCATCATCAAGACCGGCATCATGTTGACCGGTCTTTTCTGACCGTGCCTTGCCTTTGCTAATGATGTCAACATAGCTGTCAAAGGCATGCATAGCAAGATCAAACTCGCCCAACGAAGCATGCACGTTGAACAGTTCCCTCAACACGGCAGTGGAGTGGAATGTCTTTGTCGCTGCGCGATATAGTATGTCCAACATTGAACGACTGACACCTGCCTTGCCGCCTTGTCCAAGTTCAGCATCAGTCCATCCAAAGCCACAAATGATCCTCCAGTTCTTCATGGATTGTGCGACCCATTCATCGACCTCGAGATTCGTTTGGCTCGCCTTGGGAAACTTTGTCTCTTGGATGAGGAGAGATTCATAAGTGCTCTCCACGCGTTTCAGATCGGTACGTTGTCTTTGCTTGGCCGGTTTGCGGAACTCTTCTGGCACGGTGATCAATTTGCCTATGTGAATCCGCGCGTTCGACGATATGTAGTACGTAAAGCCACGCTGCAAAATCATCGAAAGGAGGTCGTAGTAGGCTCGCCATACTTGTCGGCGAGGTGTATCGATCCTTGAAGGACTATCGCCTGAGCCAGCTGACGTTGGAGGAGAGCGCTGCCAGAAATCGTTCCATGCTGTGAAGGCCCGCAAAGCATCAGTCAATGTCCCGATGGAAGGTGTAGTAGTATCGGCATTGAAATGCATGCATGCTCTAGCGAGCAGTCTTTCATTCCATTTTCGCAGTTCTGGTGATCTTGCGCCGGGTGTCTTGGTGACTGCCTCCTGGTATAGCTTCCGTGCCTCAGCAAGGTTTCCCTGACTCTCTAGCGAAGTCGCCTTGATATACGTGGTCTTTGCTGCACACACTTCCATCCAACCCAAGGCGGAGGGCAGGCTATGCGTGTTTGATTCTGGTATGAAGTCGGGCAGCAGCTTCAGTGCGGTATCCTGATCCTCCCTAAGCCAATGGATCTCAGCCAAGCAGACGCTCGCGATGAAGGCATCCTCCTCGATGCTGTTGCCCACCACAATCGCCTCCTCCAAACGCGGTATGAGCTCGCTCAGTCCGTGAAGGCTGGCTGTAGGGTCGGAGGAGGCAGAGGTGGGACGATGCGAAGCTGAGGCTATCTGTGCCTCTGACTTGGCGGCGAAGGTGAGGCATTTCCGGTTGGGCGCGTGTTTCTCAGTCTTACGCGACAGCTCGGGCACTTCAGACCAGGAAGCATTGCAGAGAGCCTGATCCAGCAATTCCAGGTAACGCGCGCCTTTCTCAGGGTTCGAGGCGGATTTGGCGCCGACGCTCATTGCGGAGGAGCAGGAGTAGGAGATGATGAGGTCGTAGATTTCCTATATCAGCCTCATCCTTGGTCGGGCTATGGTTGACTTCGAGACGCTTCAGGTTTCACGAGGCTGCTCAAGGCGGGTGGACAGGCAAACAGAAATTAAGTTGCGTCGCCATGCCCCATGCCATCCCATGCTGTCCATGCTTCAAGTTGCGTGGAAGGGCACCAACGTCATTGGCCCAGCTCGTCTCATCTCCGCGAGCGGTGCCCTCTTCCCTGCTACCCTAACCCTAACGCCAGCGCTGGCCGACATCGAAAACTTTCTATAACGTCCAATTCTCAAGGACACCGAAAATAAATCAAACCCGGTCGAGGAAATCAAGATACGCCATGGCTCAGAAACCGAGTCCTCAAGGAGGTGCTGCTCTCAAGCAGCTGACTTTCCGCATTTCCTCTACTCCAGTGCCCGAACTCCCTCGAGTCGCAGCTCAAGTATCTGGATCCTTGTGGGCCTGCAAAGACTTGCTCTCATACACTGCACCTTCCGGCAAACAGAACTCAGATGATGGTGTGACGGTGCATCGATTCAAGACTCAACTTTCGACCCTCCTTCAAGACCGCACTGTCGAGGGAAGATGGTCTGCCGTTGTCCTCGTCAAAGCGACCATTGAAGCTGGCGGCCTCGAGGTGCTCGGCAAGGCAAATGGATGGGTTAAGTCGCTCCTGGGCTTCCTCAAGAAACCGGATCCACCTACTACTCGCTCTCTGGCTGTAATTACTCTGGTCCGGATCTTTATGCTGACATGGGATCACGCCAACCTTGTCAGAGAGATCACGACACCTTCTTTGCCAGCATTCATCTCTTCCTGCTTGAGCAACATCGAGAACAAGCGATGCTCTGCCAGTGAGCTTCAGGTGATCCTCGAGGCATTGATGACCCTCTTGCCGAGACATCCTACAGTCTTCCGGACGCACGAGAACAACATCCGCGCCATACTGAACAGGATCATCTCATCCACCGCCACGCCCACTGGACAGCACTACCTGAAATCCCACGTCAGTGCCGCACAAAAAGTCCTTGTGTTGTTGCACAACTGCGCCCCGAAGCAGGGTGCACCAGAGAAATGGGACGACACCCTCAAGTCCACCGTTGCTGCCACGCACACCACCTGCGATCGCGTCTTCCGATCTGTCATTGAAGATTGGCGATCCGTCGCTGGCGCGCAGCCCTCTGCGCCGGCACAACAACTTGCTGCTGGTGGTGAAGCTGAGGTTGAAAGTCCCGATGCCATCGGCTTGACGGGCTGGAAGGGTGTCTACAGTGGGAGTGAAAGAATCATCTCTCTGCTCGGTCTTTTGCAAACGCACCTCGACAATGCAACCGCCAGCACCGCGCCAATTCGCATTGGTTTGATCATCGACTTAGCCACGAGACTTCTCAGCGTCACTGTCCCGACTGCTGGACGCCAGGAATTCGTCAAGCCTAACAACCAAGTTTCGCGTGACGAGAGAGATGCTATGTACAACACCCTTCCGCGCATCCACGTCGCCACCATCCAGCTTCTCGGCTCCATCCTTCGTCGCTTCGGTACTGCTTTGGCTTCTATCTTTCCCAACCTGAAGGAGCAACTGGTCTGGGTGTTTAAAGCAGAGCGAACAGACGAGCAACTCCGATCTGCCGCCTATGATATCCTCGGCCAAATCCTCACCTTGGTCGGCCACACCTTCAACAAAGATGAAATCGCAGACATCGCCCCCTTCATCGCCGCCTGCTGCATCGACCTGCTCCCCGAGGATGACCGCCCTCACCTGCCAACAACGACAAACAGCTCCCAAAAGTCCGGCAATTCTGCGGCCTTACAAACTGAGAAAACCCCTGTCGCCAACGCCGCCCTGCACAAGGCCGCTGCCACCCTCCTGCCAATCGTCCTCTCAACTCTCTCACCCGCCTCCTTCCCCCGCAAACTCCGCGCCTCAATCGACCGCACCGCAATCCTGACGCAGAACAAAAACGCCCTCGTAGCCAGCGTTCTCCACCCTCCCGTCAACCCTTCCGGCACCGGCGCGCAGACCAGCTTACTCCCTTTCCTCGCCCGCCTCTTCCCTGGCGACGCCGAAGTCGAAGCCATCATCCGCCCGCGCATGCCCGTGACCTGGACAGGACGCCGCGCTAGCGCCGAAGAAGATGAAGAAGACGAAGGAGAGGAAGACTCGGACGAAGACGTCAACATGCACGACGACCCCAACGCCACCGCAGAACCAGACCTCCTCACCGCCCTAGACGAGCACCTAGGCAACAGCAACAACAACAACAACGCCGCATCCCCCAGCGAGCAACCTCCCACCACCACCACCACCTCCACCACCTCCACCACCGCACCCAAACGCTCCGCCCCCACGCCCCCCTCCCCCACAATCTCCGCCAAACGCCTGCGCGCCTCGCCCGTAGCGGAAACCCTCGCAGCAGAGACGTCCACAGCGCAAGACCTCCCGGGCCCGGACCCCGTGACGGCCGCGCAGCACGTTCCCACAACGGTCGTGACGAGGTCGAAAGGGAAAGGGAAAGCGCAGGAGCCGGTTGTGACGTTGCCGGCGCAAGCTGCGCCTGGGGCTGGGGATGAGGAGGAGGATGGGGAAGGGGAAGGGGAGGGGAGTGATTTCGAGATGCCGCCGTTGACGATGGAGAGTTCGGGAGAGGAGGATGAGGGGGACGAGGAGGAGGAGGAGTGAACATGAGTGGCAAAAATGTGGAATCTCTTTTTGGGAACGAATGAAAGCTATCGAAGCGGCCGCTTACGTGCGATTTGAATCTAACTTAACATACATTTGTACATCACCACGTTATGAAACAATTGAACAAGGAAGGGGAAAAGCTCGTGTCTTCGCTGGTAATCGCAGACTTGTCAGCCTCTTATGTAAATGCAGTTATTAATCGATGTATGATACGTATATTCAACTACTCAGACTTCGTCCAGCGTCCATTTTACCCGCTCCCCCGGTGGTGAGCCCATCGATCTATTCCAACACTTTCCCTTCCCCTTTCCCTGTGCCTGCCCTGTATTTAGAGGTGAATGTGTTATTTCATTCTCATTGGACATTCGAGTCTGGATAACTGACTGGGCAAGCAGGGCAAGCTCGACGGTTTCGACATTGAAACAGGAACGGTGAGAGACCATCCGGATGCCCCAGTCGAGTATCAAGTTTTGAACAGAGGGACGTTGCTAGCTCGTAAGGTGCAGCTCGTGGCACCGTCGTTCGTTGTGGACGCAGGAGCGGCTTATTGTGTTTTTTTCCCGTCGCCTCAGATTCAACTCAAGCGATTTGTGGTGTGCTGGATTTGATTTTCGAAAATCTCTTCGAGGTTCGGTCGCTCCAGTAGGAACGCTTGAGGGACTGAAGGCACTCGGCTCTGGAATGCCTGACCCAGGTGCGAACAGTTCCTCGATGATATCGAATCGGACGCCGCATCAGCTGGCCAACGATCAAGCAGCGTGTAACATACGCAGTCCGGTTGTTGTTGAAACGTATGTTGGCAGGACTGTTCCGTGACAGCTTTGTTTCGTCCGGGAGAGCCGCCAATCCAAAGGAGTCAGCGCGGAACCGGTGGCGCCCAGTCAAGAGCAAGATGAAGCCCAGAAGTCCGTTTTCGTCCAGATCGATATGCCCATATATCTTCGCTTGGGGTCAGATCTCTCCGTAATAGTCCCAACCCCGCATACAGAAATGCAAGAACCAGCGCGTGGGCTGTGAGACACCAACGTAGTATCGCACATCCAGTCCGATTCGAAGTTTATCACATGAACACAACAGCTCTCTCAAAAGATTCCCATCTTCTGCCCCCACCCATCCCCCTTCGGATTGACCGCAACCTGAAACGGGAACGGATTCGCCTCATTCGTGGTGATCGGCGGGATATAGTCCCTATCCTTATTCACGACCTCCAAAACCCTCAACGCCGTCTCCTGCAAGCCCAACTCCATCCTTCTCCGATTCCTCTCAGCTTCCGGCTCGCTCCTCGCTCCCGTCAGACTCACGTTGAGCACCCACACTTCCCAAACAGCCTCCTCGTCCGCCTTGGCGATGAACCAGCCGCTCTTCTTGCGCTTCTTCTCCAGGAACTGCACGACGATGGTGCCGTGGGCGGGTTTGGAGGCGGAGGCGTGGTATTGGGTGGCGGAAGTGTCGAGGGCGCGGAGCAGGGCGGTGGTGCGCGCGTCGATGGTGCGTTCGATGTCGTCTTCGGTCACGTAGGGGAGGGTGGTGTCGAGGACGTCGTGGGTGGCAGGGAGCACGGGCGTGAACAGGCGGTGGAAGAAGATCGTGTGCAGGATGCCTGCCCTTGGGGGATCAACGTTTGCGTTGCTGCGTGGGACTTGGGATTCGTGCTACCTTTCACTACGTCTTTGACGTTGGTGCGGTCGGCGGTTATGTCGAGCGTGTACTCGGGCGGACGACGGGCTTCCATGGTTTCGGGGGAGGGGGATGGGATTTGGGTTGCTCAGAGATTTGGAGAGCTCGTTACACGGAGAGGGATATAGCTGTGATCAGTATCTAGTCATGCGGGAAACACAAATGCGGTACAGACAAGTAGAGAGGGAGGTGGGAGGGTGGTGAACTGATAAGAGAGGGGCGATAAGCGGATGACGCGCATCTCACCAAGCCGACACCACCCGAATGGTCAGCAGACGGAGGACATCAATCAATCCGCGAAATCAACATCGAATATGGGAAAAATACATGAACCAGTATCTGAGTCTGTTTGATCACAAAAACAAAATGGTGTTGATCAACACTTCTACCTCGCCTGCAAATTAAACTCCTGACACTGCCTACTCCCATAACTCCATGCCCGGAGCGATTCCCCTTCGCGCAAGTCTCATACATCTGGCTGAGACAATACCTCTGCGGGACCCAATTGCTGCTGCTCGGACAGCTGCTCTTGGCCGCGATGAAAGCGTGCGTGCCGATGCGGTTGGGGCCGGCGTATTTGCCTTCCATCTGCATGTTGTCAGTATGGTTGGAGATTTGCAAGAAAGCTCTGAAGGTGAGTGAAGATTTTCGATGCGACTTACAGCATACTTGGAGTTGGCGATGAGGTCTTTACGGCTGCAGAACGAGCGAATGGCTGCTGCGGCGAGAGAGCCGGTGCGTTGGGATTTCTGCCGGCAGATGGATTCGTTGGATTGCGCTGCGAAAGCGACGGCGGCGAGGGCCGCGAGGAGGAAGAGGATTAGGAAGCGCATGGTGGTGACTTTTGCTTTATCGCAAGAAAAGTGTTGTGTCAGGAACACCGAGGTGTTGGTTGCATGATGGGTTCTACATTATTTATCAGTATATGGATAGGGTTGGGTGAGTGTCAAAAAGAAACAAAGAAAAGACGGGATGTTGAATGCGGATTCATGGCTAGAAGGTTGTTGAAGGGGAGGCGGTTGGACGAAAGCAGCATTGAAGCACAAAGGATGACCAGGTAGGGGAGTGTTGATTGATATCTCAATAGAGATGAACTATGTGTTGATCGATTATTGGGGATGTGGAGGAGATGTTATTTCACGCTCCATGCAGTAGTATCATTCTGATTGTGATCATGAATATAGAGTGATTACAACGGAAATTTGGTGTGTCGACAGTTCAGTAAGAATAAAGTCATCTTTTACCTTCATCGTCAGAGAAGATTTTGCTCCTATACGTATCTGGGTATCTCGAGAAACCTCTGCATAACCATCTACAAAGTCCCCATCGTCCACCATAGCAGTATCGACATCCTCATGACAACCACCAAGGTTGGTAAATTATGCACACCACACCACAAGAGTCGAACTTTCTGCACAGCCCCCTCAAAGCCCTCCCAATCAACCGCTATTGGCCACTTGAAGCCTCCCGATCAAGCCTAGACACAAGAAGAGGCAGGTAAGGTGACGAGCAAAACAAAAGCTAGACACAAGAAGTGGAACCCGCAAATCTGATCTGACTGGAAACCCTCTCCGTGCCCGCACAAGAGAGGGAGAGCCAAAGTTGGAAAGAAATGCCCAGCTTCATCGATTTTGTGACTTCGTGCAACTCGTTTTCTCAAGTGGGACTTGTACCCGTCAATAGTCCTCACCCCAAAACCCCCCAGCGCCCCGAGGGCATTCAAGCAGCTCTCGCCCTCTTATCCGGCGTCCCCCCCTCCTCGCCCGCAGGCGAAGCCGCACCGCTACTCACACTCTCGACCCTCCCGCCTCCGTCCAGCGGCTGCTGTTCGGGCTGGAGCAAGCCGCTATCATCAGCCTGTCCGAGGTTATCTGCGAAATTGTTGTTTCCATTCGCAGTGGGATTGGTAGCAGCAGCGTTGGTGAAATCCCAATCAATCTGCCCATCGTCATTGTCGAAATTGAAATTCAGATCATTCGCATTATCGAAGTCGATGAAATTGTTCGGATCGAAATCGCCCGGGGCGCCGGTGGGGTCGAAAAATCCGCCTCCGTCATTCGCGTCCGCGATGCCCGGGATGGTGCCGGTGGGGCTGAAAGGCTGCAAGCGGCGGCTGAGCTCGTGGACTTTGCTGTCCTGGGTTTTTTGCATGTTGGACAGAATTTCGAGTTGCTTCTGCGTTTCTTTGAACTGGCTCATGTCCGGCATAGCGGGCGGGGTGGGGGAGATGAGCGCGTTGTTGCCGTTGCCGGTGCCGGAGGAGCCGCCTTGGGAGTTGGAGATCATGGCGAGCATGTCTTCGCGCTGCTGAGGGGTGAGGGGGGAGTTGCCGTTGGCGGTTTGGTAGTGGTCGAGGGCGGAGTTGAAGTCGAAGGAGGGGGCTGCTGTGCTGGGTGCTGAGGCGTTGGTGGCGTTGACGCTGTTGATCAGGCTCATCATTTGGTCGGACTCGGGTGCGGACTGGAGCATGTCCGGTGTGGGCGCATCATTCTTAATTTGCGGAC
Source organism: Cladosporium sp. IMV 00045 (assembly GCA_001931905.2). Classification (NCBI taxonomy): domain Eukaryota; kingdom Fungi; phylum Ascomycota; class Dothideomycetes; order Cladosporiales; family Cladosporiaceae; genus Cladosporium; species Cladosporium sp. IMV 00045. The sequence continues at coordinate 26,633 of MSJI02000605.1, read as the reverse complement.
TCACGGAAGCTGTCGTCTGCGCATGAGAGCTTTCTGGGCGTGCGCTCTCAGTTCGTGTATCTCTGAACCCATTGACAGGACTGGTAGACGTCCTTGCAGATGCCGAGGCAGTCCTGGTGGAAGACGGTTGCTGTTGCGACTGAGGAGGAGATGCAGCCGTGGGAGCCGGCAAGAGAAGCTGCGGTCGCTTAAACCGCTGCATTTGGTTGGTGTTGTTGTCAGGGACAGCTTCAGTGAAGTCCTCGACTACACTGCCCTGCTGTTGCTGCTGGCCGCTTTGTTGGGCCATGTTGCTGAACATATTGACCAGATTCTGACCTGCTTGGCCCTCCATCGACCGGTTGTAGAAGGTGGCAAGGAAGGTCAAGATCGCATTTATGGAGTTTTCATGTCTGTCGTGCAGGGCCTGGAATGCCGTGGCCTGTCGGTAAAAGGTATCGTTCTGCTGTTTGAGTTGTGTGATCATGTCGGATATGAACTTTTGGTGCTGCTGCAGCTTCTGCAGCTCTCTCCGCACAGCTGACATTTCGTTTCGCGGTAAAGGTGCGAGATCAGATGCGGCACCCGTCAGACCGAGCTCGCCCGGCGGTCGGCCTTCGGGCACAGGAGAGAAAGAGCGCTCGTCGTCGCTGTCGTCATTCTTGATGGTTCCATCCCGTTTCCTCTTTGCGCCAGTCTTGCTCGCAGGTTTTTGGATGAGCCACAGGAGGTCTGGGCGATTTCGTCTAAAGTAAGGGTGGGAGTACATGCTTGGAGGCTTGACGCCTTTTCGGGCCTTCTCAGACTGGCGCAGCGAGCCATCCGTGATGTTCACGGTCTTGTGAAAGCCATACATGTTGAGCTGGCGAACAAAAGACGCATAGTTGTTGTGCTTGAAGAGCTCCGGAATGAGAGTGCGAGCAAACTCGTCTTCATCCAGCACGATGAAAGATCGACCATCGTCAGACCAGCGAATGAGGCTCGTATTCCCGCTGTCAAGAAAGCTATTCCAAAGTCAGTACTTCCTCAAGAACATTCCAGCAGACCATTCAGTTGGACTCACCTGCTCAGTTTTTGCACAAAAGGGGGAATCTGCTTCCGCTTTCCCTGCGCATCCCTCTTCGCCAATGCGACTTTCTTCTCCAATTCTTGCTCATTTTCTTCATCGCCCTGTCCGCCCATGCCATTGTACCCTCCATTCCACTGCTCTTGTTGCTGATTAGGCTGCGTCGCGAGCTGATGATTCCTTGCCCTTCGCACCAGATCCGTAGAGGGAGTCGCGACAGGCGCGAGATTGCTGCCGTAGGCCGGCGCCTGGGAAGCGTTCAGACCCGCTGCGAAGGCATTCGGATCGTTAAGAGAGGGGTCTTGGAAGACCTGGCTGTCAATGGGGTACTGGGAGAAGTCGAAGTTGCCAAAGTCGGTGTTCTGCGGCATTTGGGAGAAGTCGAAGACGTTGGGCGCGCCGGGCTGCGGCATCATGGGCGACGCTCCGGGCGCGGCTCGTTTTCTGTTAGATGGGTTGCGCTGCATCCTCGGGCGCCGGTTTGGGCGACTCGGGACCGAGCGGGATGCGATTGGGGAGTTGCGGAAAGGTCGGTTCTTGCCTTGGAGGTTGAGTCAGGTTGCGGATGATGCAAGATCGCAAAGTCTTCTGGATTAAAATAGGATGGGCCGGTCGGTGCCTCGAGGCTGGGTCAGGCAGGTGGGATGGTCAGGTAGGTAGTGCTGGCAGATGCAGGCCACGCTATGCGGTTGGTCGGGAATCAGGTGGAAGACCAGGCTGCCAATGCGCTGGCAAGGTGAAGGCGCGTTCAGCACAAGATCATAGTGCGCGATCACAAAGCAGAGGTAGTATATGAAGATTTGAAGGTTGGTAGAGGGGTAGACTGGCAGATTCTGCAAGCTTGTTTCTTCGATTTCCGCTGTGAGACGCGGGTGCAGCTCCGAGAGGTGAGGCGGTGGTGGTGATAGCGATATAGAGACGAGTATGCGACAGAGGTTCCAACAAGGACGAGACAGCGTAGGGTTCGCACGTTGGCAGAGTGCGCTGGCGGGATGGAGGATGTTCCAGAGAGCGCGGTCGCCAGCAATGATGCGGATATATGACACAGGTGTTGTCCAGGCACACAACGCACAGCACAGATTCAGAGAGTCGGTCGCTCGCCTGCGCCCGAATCACTCACACACCTCTCTCTAGCTCTTCTGTCTTTGCTCACTTTTGCATAAGATGCCAAGGCTCTGCGACGGTTCCCTCAGTCTGGGGATTTTTAGGCGTGGAACCGAGAGTGACCGACGTCAGCCTTAGCGATGACGAGCGATTGCTCTGCCGATCGATGAAAGTTCACTCCAACTACAGGAGGACTCCTACTTCACTTCACTCCTGCAATTCTCCAGATTAGGAAGCAGCGTCCCGATTTTGCCCGTGCTTCCATGTGCATGTGCATGCTTGGGATGCGTGCAGATCTTTAATCAATACTAAACACACATGAGGTTACACAAAGACCTTTTACAATGTTTGGCTCGGCAAGGTAGTAATGCAACATGGTATCTCATTCTTCTCACTATCGGCTATCTACTCGTACACCACAAGAAAGACTACAAAAGTCAGTCGCCGCAATTCAACTAACAATCAGCTCGCTGCTTACCTGATCACCGTTCGGAAGCCTGACTACTCAATCTCTCCCTCACCACCGTGGCCTTCCGACATCTCAGCCTCACCGCCCTTGGCTCCGTTGTCATCGACAAGCATTGCCTGATATGCTCCCCCGACAGAGTCATTACGCTGGACACCGGCACCCCAAGTTGCTTGCTGGAACGGAGGGATCCGAGAAATGGCGGATACTGCTGCTGGCGCATTGCTGGTGAAGCTTGTTCCGGAGACTGATGATACGACGCCATTCCCGCGTACGCCGTACCTTGGCCTGGAGACACGTTCGCAAGGAATTGAGGAGCACTGAGACGGGGCGTCCCCAACGGTTGAGCAGCGGGAGTTCTCATGGTTGGAGATGAGAGGGGGAAGTTGACAGGAGAGGAGAGGAAGTTGGTGGTGGTAGCGCCGGTGTACGGGTTGACGGTAGACTGACGGCGAGATGGCGTGGCGCCTGTGCTGGGAGGAGAGGAGGGGATGTTTGTGCCCATGACGTCGGGCTGTTGCTGCTGAGGCTGCTCATGGCCAGGCATACTACCGTTGCCTTGGTACGAGGCGGCGAAGTCGAGAACGCCAGGAGCGCAAGTAGTCGCCATCGTGCCTTGTTGGCGTTGCGTGGGGCTCATGCTCATGCCAGGAGGGACAAGGCCGAATCTCTGAGCAGGCGTGCTGGGCGGATCGAGGGTATGCGTGCCTTGCTGCTGCTGTGCCTGCTGCTGCTGCTGTGCCTGCATTAAGTATTCTTGGGTAGGAATGGACTCACCACGCCGAACTCGACCGAAGACTCTCGTGGCAGTTCCGCCTGACTGACCACTAGTCGGACCGCCGAGCTGCTGCTGCTGCGCAGGCCGAATTGACCAGATGCCGGTGACTGAATCCCAAGACTCGAATTGCCAATGTCTTGTTGACCAAGAATCTGCTGCTGTTGCCTCTGCCACTGCAACTGTAACTGCCTTAATATCTGGGCATTCTGGACCTGTTGCTGGTGTTGCACCTGGATGACACGAGCAAGGTCCGTTGTCGAAACTTGACCTGCGAGCTGCTGAGCCTGCGAAGCCTGCGAAGCCGACCCACCCATGTTAGTAGAGACAGTCGCCTTCTTCGACGGCGAGTCCTGCCCAACAACCGAAGACGCAGCAGCCGGGCTCGGGCTAGAAGGCTCAACAGACGCCACAGAAGTGCGCGCCTTCTTACTCGGCCTCTTCCTTGCCGAAGAAGTCAGCTCCTCCTTGACCACAGCACGAGCGCGAACAGCGCTCAACGATCCCCTGGAAGGCGGCTCTTCACTATCATAGATGCCCGAGTCCTTAAGGAGCCTCCTCGTCTTCGCGCGCAGCTTAGTAAGACGCTCTTGAATGGCCTTGGGCGTCGGCTTCTCCGGGAACCAGTCAGCGATGCGCTTCAGCTCCGTGCCGGCGATGTCGCGCCCGTTCGCGAACAGCAGGAGCATCATGTCGTTGTCGGTGGTCCATTTCATTTTCTGCGTCTTGCGAGGACGAGGGGTGCTCAGGGAGTCGCTTTCGGGACGCTGCACGTAGAAGGGCCCGTCGGATTTGAGGTCTTCGGTTTCTTGCTGCAGTTCGGCGCTGTCTTCTTCGTCGTCGCGGATGATGCGGTTGACGCGTGAGAGGATTGCGGTGTTGGCGGGGCGGTGGCGGACGAAGGAACCGCTTTGCTCGAGGATGTGGGTGGTGTCGAGGACGGTGGTTGGGGTCTTGGGAGTGGAGGTGGATGGGAGGCTGCGCTCGAGTTTGGGGATGGGGCTGTTGGTTATCTGCCGGCGGTTGGTGGGTGGGAAGCGGCGTTTGGTGAAGACTTGCTGCTGAGTGGCAGCTTCGGACGTCTGGGTGGGAGCTTGATCTGCTTCCTTTCTTGGGTTGGGGATTCTTGTGGCTCTTGGGAGGCCGCTGGGACGTCTAGAGAGTTTCCAGTCGGTGTTCTTCGGCTGCGTCTCCTCTTCCCCGGGGCCGTCGACTTTGGGGATGGACGAGTTGGCATTAGTGGTTGCCGCAGGAGCTTCTTCAACGCCATCGACATTGGCGACGGCCGAGTCAGCAGTAGTGGCAGCGGCGTCTGGTTTTTCATCGACGATCGACGAGGCGTCGTCGCCCCGCGACTGGTCCTCGCCAGCATTGTTGACGGCACTGGCGTCTCCATCCTTGAGGTCAGTAGAGGCTTGATCTACGTCCATGCTTGCGGACAATGAGCGCGCGACGGACTCGTCGTCCTGCGACTGTCCCTCGCCAGCGTTAGCGACAGCCGTGGCGTCTTTATCGTTGAAGTGAGCAGAAGGTCGAAGTCCTTCCATGATCGCAGAGTTGGGCGTGGAGGGTGAGGATGTTGTATCGTGTAGAGAGTGTAGAGTTGCGGTGTCTGGTACGAGCGAGCGCAAAGGGAAGGAAGAGTAGGGTGATGTTGCTCGAGCTTGACAGCGATGCAAAGCACGCAACGTTCTCACGTGCGGTGGCGGGGCTGTAAGTGAATGAACGAAGCACTTCGCGCGCTGCTGTAAGCCCGATGGAAAGCGGGTGGGCGGCCATGCGCTTCTGGCTGCGTGTGTAAGTGAAGGCTGTCAAGCGGGTCTGCTGCCTTCGATATAGACTCGATCTTTGCGTCCTGAGATTGTCGCTTTTGGGGTTATACACTACGCTCTTAACGGCTGCCTTGAGATCGGATACATGTTTCTCTACAAGCTTGTCGATGCGATCGATGGATTTATCACTACTAGAGCTTCGTCGCTAGTCGAAAACTATTGTCAGCCTCGAGTCTCACAAGGGTAGATGATCAAAGCCACCCTTCATCTTCTCTGTAGTATACGTATGACCCGCACCAACATGGCCACCTCACCAGATTTCCTTTCGCTGATCCCGCATACCTTGGTTTGTGTATTGCTCCCTCATCAACGACATCAGCGTTTATACCATCGAGACGAGATCACAGCACTGGTGTCGCGTGTCGGCAGCAATATACGTCCAACAGGCTCATTAGCTTAGCATGCTTGAGCCTGGGACTGACAGTGTCTATCAATCCACAGATTTACAGCTCTCATCGCCTCAAAGATCCATCGTCTAGTCGACCTGAAAAGGATGAATTCGCCTGACCGTCTCCGCCCAACCATTTTTCAATCTCAATTGAACCATCCAAAAAAAGCAATCATTAAAACCCACATCTCCCACACAAACAATCCACTACCCAAAGTCCAAACCCAATCTTCACGTGAAGTCGCCGGCCCGCCAACCGCAGCATTCATGATCAGCGACCAGCATGTCGCACCAATCAAACCAAGCATCCTCGCTGGCGCAACCGGTAGCGCGTTCGGCTGTTACGACTCCTTCGAGTCTCAGCATACCGGAAGGTTAGTGGTTCGAGCCCACTGTGAGGAGTTCTTCGTGACACGCGACGAGCTTCAATTTTTGGTGTTTTTTTGGTCTTTGGCTTTGCTGAGGTTGGATGGAAGGTACCCATGAGATTTTGGCAGTGCAGAATTGGTGAAAGGCTCTTGGGCGGTACGGTACGTTCAGAAGTAACATCCGGTCTTTGAATTCTGTGCTCGTTCAGACTTGGGGGCCGGTGATGCTTTCGCCGGCCGTCGGCTCTTTCAAGATGTCTACATGTAATCCAGACGGTTGGTCAGGAATGATTGTGCGCCTGGCACCTCTGTTACAGACCTCCATGAAAGGATTTCGTCTTGGATGTTTGGACCAATCTTCGAGATCGCTGTCAACTTCACCATTGGGTGGCTCGGTGGTTTCGGCGGATGCGAGATCTCGACTGTGCTACACTTTGCGCGAAGATCGGGAGGCAGAGCACTGACGCGGATTGCCCTATAGGCGACTAAGAAGCAGCATGCATATTCAGCGAAAGTCGTCAATGTCTTCGAAGGATGATATTTCTTGTGGACGGAAAGAGAAAATCAAGGTCGTTATTTGGTGAATGAATGAGACACCGGCTGCAACGACTGCCGGAGGCTTGCTACAATTATTGCAAACCGGCCATCGCTTCTTCTCCTACACATGTCAAGTGGCGAATAGTTCGGCCCGGTTTGAAAGGATGAAGATTGGGCGGTCCCACGCGAAAGAAGACCGTTACGAGCCCGTGCGGCGAACTATGGGCGGGGTACGTGGGTGGCAGGTCCGCGGATGCTGACTGTTGTGTAATGGCCTGGATGTGTCATGGAATAGGGATATCACCATGATGGGAGGGTGGAAGAAGCCGCGACAGTCATGGCTGTGTGTGTCAGATGCACTTGCACCACCAAGAGCTCATAAGTACAGCAGTCAAGTGTGAAGAGAGACAGGATGCCCAGGCCGCAAGGACCTGCAGATGCCGGCCAAGCGAAAGGCAGAGACAATAATCAGAAGACACAGATGCTTCCTCGGCTCTGTCCAGGTCGTTTATCTAATCGACTCTCGCGGCAAGCCAATCCTATCCAATGGACCCTGGGCGCTCGCTGCGGGGAGGGGAAAAAATGTCGAGAAACGGAGCTTGTGAGATGCTGAGTGTGACTGTCATTCCGCTCTATGGGTGGTGCGGCCCACGCAACGGCAACAAAAGGCTCAAGACGGTAGGGCGTGCTATTATTCCTCTTGTCATTGACTCACCTTTCTTCTATAATCACTCTCTCCGTCTTCTTCTTGTAACATACATACCATCCTTCATACCCATCGCCCTCGCCTCGCCACCTCACAATTGATTAATCCCATCTCCCAAGAGGCCTAGACTCACTCGCCGACATCGCCTCCCACTTCACTTAACCTACCTCTTCTCTCTCCTCCTCCCTCTCTCACACCATGTCCACCAACGGAACCACCAACGGCACCACCACCACCATGCCGTCCTCCTCCGCCGCTCCCTCCCAGTCCTCCTTCGCCGTCAAGGCCGGTCTCGCCCAGATGCTGAAGGGCGGCGTGATCATGGACGTGGTGAACGCTGAGCAGGCCCGCATCGCTGAAGAGGCCGGCGCCTGCGCCGTCATGGCCCTCGAGCGCGTGCCCGCCGACATCCGCGCGCAGGGCGGCGTGGCGCGCATGTCCGACCCGGCGATGATCCAGGAGATCATGCGCACCGTCACCATCCCCGTCATGGCCAAGGCGCGCATCGGCCACGTCGTCGAGTGCCAGATCCTGCAGTCCATCGGCGTCGACTACATCGACGAGAGCGAGGTGCTCACGCCCGCCGACCCCGTCAACCACGTCGAGAAGAACGACTTCAACACCCCCTTCGTCTGCGGCTGCCGCAACCTGGGCGAAGCCCTCCGTCGCATCAGCGAGGGCGCCGCCATGATCCGCACCAAGGGCGAGGCCGGCACGGGTGACGTCGTCGAGGCCGTGAGGCACATGCAGACTGTCAACGCGGAGATCGCGCGCGCCTCGTCCGCCTCCGACAACGACCTGCGCATGATGGCGCGCGAGCTCGAGTGCGACTACGCTTTGCTGAAAGAGACTGCGCGCAAGGGCCGTTTGCCGGTGGTGAACTTCGCCGCGGGCGGCATCGCGACTCCCGCCGACGCCGCGCTCATGATGCAGATGGGCTGCGACGGCGTGTTCGTCGGCTCTGGCATTTTCAAGTCCGGCGACGCGGCCAAGCGGGCCAAGGCCATTGTGCAGGCCACCACGCACTACAAGGACCCCAAGGTGCTGGCCGAGGTCAGCATTGGTCTCGGCGAGGCTATGGTTGGCATCAACTGCGACAAGATGGACGACGACCAGAAGCTGGCCAAGAGGGGTTGGTAAATGCGGGTTGAGCGAAGAGTTGTTGAAGAGGCAGGAATGAAAAAAAGGCTGTAGGAGTGATGACAATCGAAAAAGAAAAAGGGAAAACTTGCTTTCAACAATAGCGGTCTCACTTTGTTTTCATGGAACCAGCATAGCTTTGGGCGCTGGAGGCATTTCACGCGAACACATAAAAAAGAGGGCTTTCACAGCTTTGACGGGTTCATGTAATTTCACGGGAACGAAAAAGTAAGCGAAAATAAAATGTATTCATCTCAAACAAATATCTCAAAGAAACAAATCATGTTCCCATCCATTGCTTTTCGGCAAAATGCCCCTCCCTTCCGCTTCTTTTTCTCCCTCAACCTCATCAAACCAACTCCTCCAACATTCCCTCCAACTCGCCCCTCGCAAACGGCACGCTCAACCTCTCCGTCCCCATCGCGTCCTTCCTCGACTCGACCATCTGGTGGTCGTGAAACTCCTTCAGCAGCGTGCGGAAATTCACCTCCGAAGAGCACACGAACTCCTCCACCGCCTTGTGGTACAGCGTGCGGTACTCCACGCCCTCCGTCGCCACCACCACCGCCGCAACAGCCTTCGCCGGCGCAGCGCGAGCCTTAGAAGCTTTCGCTTTCGCAGGCCGACCTTTGCGCTGCCGGCGCGAGGGCGTGGCCTGCTCTTCGCGCAGGGCGGTTTCTTCGTCCGAGGCGCCGAGGACGGAGTCGGAGTCGATGTCCTCGGCAGCTGACGCGCCGGGCAAAGCGTCGTCACCCCTCCCTCGACGTCCGCGAGAGCGAGCTGTTCCGCGACGAGGATGCGGAACAAATTGCGCGCGTTCTCCGGCAGGGATTTGAGGACGTAGGCGACGCCGTCTTTGCCGCCGAGGCGCCGGCCGCTGCGGCCGAGGAGGGTGTTGACTTCCTCGACTGCGTCGAGTTCAGCGATGTAGGGTTCGAAGGTTGTGGAGTCGTGGTAGAGGAAGCGGAATTGGCGTGTTAGAGAGATGGGCCAGAGCAGGGCGAAGTTGGGCGTGTCGACTGTGGCGAGGAACGAGGTGGAGGGGTGCGAGGCGAGGCGGGCTAGGAGGGCTTGCGACTTGCGGAGGTTGGGGTGGTCGAGGGAGTGGATTAGGAGAGTTAGGTGGGTGGAGGGGCGGGAGGTTAGGGTTTCGAGGATGAGGTCGAGGAGGGCGGTGGGTTGGGCGGGGAGTTTTGTGTTTTTCGGGAGGGTTTGGTTTGCTACTGTGGTTAAGACGTCGCGGATTGTTAGGCCGGGTGTGTAGCCGTTGACGACTAGGATTTTGGGCACTTTCTCTGCTTGGTGGTACATGTGTTCTGCGAAGCTCATGGCGAGGTTTCTTTTCGAGCCATAGCCGTATAAGCACAGGTTGAAGCCTTGCTCGAGTTCGAAAGTCCACTGATCGAAGCCGCGCTCGTGTAGTTGTTTCAGCCGTCGTATGTCGGATTCGTGAGGGTCAACATAAGCTTCGATGTTGGTACGGAAATCGTCGTGGTTCAACAACAAGTGAGATGGAAGAGCATTCGTGGAGGTTTTGTTGTGACCAGCCCTGTTCTGGAAGAAATACGTCTCATGCGGCGGGAGGTCTGGAGGCGGCGTAGGTGTTCTGTCACGTCGTTTGCCTTTCGGTCTACCTCGTGGTCTGCCAGTCTTGGACGGTGTATCTGGTGCGTTTGAACTCTGCGACACTCCAATCGTCTCTTCAGCCGAGTCGTCCGCCTCTTCATCTTCAGTGTCCAAGATCTCGGCAGCTATACGCGCGTTCGTTTGGTCGTCCTCGAAATCGCTGTTTTCTTCTGCGACTGGCCCTCTCAATGCCCTCGCACTCTTTCTACGAGCAGAACGATCGTTGCGAGCAGTGGTCGGTGTGTCGATATTGTCCTCGTCTTCGCTCTGATGTTTCTTTGGAGTCGAGAAAAGCACTTTCTTCAAGGGCGTGGGCGTTGGTCCGGCATCTCGCACGCCATTCACTTTCGTGGGCGTGGCTCGCAAGATGGACTTTCGTTTTGATGGTGTTTCGGCTGGGCTGGCGACCGCATCGTTCTCAAATGCTGCACGGCGGACCTTTTTGGGCGTGGGCGTCTCTCCTCCTTCTTCTCCATCGCGCGGCCTCTTAGCCATTGTCGAGTCTCTAGACATGTGCTTGCGGCTGTTCACATGTGACTTTGACCCTATCGAAGCCCTGTCTCCCCTCTACACCAAAGAGCTGCGCGTGGAGAAGGCGCGTTTCACCACCGGAATCAGTTCCGCCCCGCGACAACGCAGCCCAAGAATTATTCATGTGAAGACTTGCCTTCGACAGGTTGACTACAATCCACTCAAATTCGGAACATAAGCAATACGGAATTGCCTCCACTTTCGCGGATCTTCAAGATCGAGCGAGGGCAATGAGGAGATCCTAGACTATCGCTGTTCAACCATGGATACCGCCTCTTTTCCGCCACCTCAGTCCGTTGACGAGGTCGCCCAGCTCGTCAAACGTCTTTATCAGCCGGGCAACCCTCAAGTCATCACGTCTATCCAAGCCCAGCTACAGACCCTTCAACGCTCGAACGATGGCTGGCAGCTTGCGGATGCTCTTCTCGGATACGAGGACGTCAACGTTCGATTTTTCGGAGCCTTGACCTTTACGGTCAAACTCAACAATGATGGGTCAGTTCTGCTGCCGACCCTGAGCTGAGTCTCAATAATGTGGTGCGTGAAGTCCATCTGCTTACATATATCCGCGTTACAGGGCAACCCTCGACGAAGAAAATGCGCATGCCGTGCTTCAGAGACTGATTCACTGGCTAGTGCGGCTCGTCAATCAAGGCGAGTCTCCCATGGTCGTCCGCAAGCTGTGCTCGACTCTAGTTACGTTTTTCACACGAGCTCCTTTCCGCTGGCAAAAGCCCTTGTATCACCTGCTTTGCTCGTTCCGCCATGATGACGCTTTGTCTTCGGACGAGATGGGATCCATCAATATGCCCAGCAGTGAACTCATCCCAGCACTGTCAATCACGCAATTGCTGAGCTTGTATACATTCTCCAGCACTCTTGCTGACGAGATCGGCAAGATTGAATTCTCCTACCCTTCGCAAGCTGGACTGCATGTCCAAATGGAGAAGGAGGTGATTGACGCGAGTGTCTTGATGAGACACGGCCTTCAATCCGGGGCCGACCAAAGGCTCAGAGGTGAGGCTCTGCGTTGCTTTCTGACATGGGCAAATTATGCGCAACCGATCTGGCCGACAAAACCCGACACTCTCCAATACCTCCAAGATCTGCTGGAGCCAGCCATCCAGTGTTTGCTGCTTGACGATGCAGACGCCGACGCTCTTGACGTTTTCATCGATCTGCTAGAGTCATACACAAGCTTCTTCCAGCGACACCATCTCGATGCTCTTGCTTCTATCATTCGCTCGCACTTCGGCCCACAGCTCGAGGAGTCGCTCAGAGAACAAGGTGCCGTGTACAACCCGGCGGGACAGCTTGTGGTTTCATATGCGATCGCTGTCATCGAGGATATCGTCGAGAAGCCTGATGGTGAGCGTGCACAAGTTACTCTCCCTCTGCTCGCAGCTATCCTGAAAGCTCCTGGTCACCCTGGAGAAGATGATGAGCTTTCGACAATCACCATAGAATTCTGGAACACATACATCGAATACGTGAACGACGAGCTATTCTCGCAAGAAGCACATGACAATGCACCGGACTGGCTACCCAGTGCAAAGTCCATCACGTCTGAAATCACAACTCTACTCTGGAGAAAGATGTTTACACCACCCGGAGAAGTCACTCAGCAATGGGGCGATGCAGAAAAAGATGCATTCCGTAGCTTCCGCACTGATGCTACAGACCTTCTCGTCTCTATGTATCTGTTCCTCACAAGCGACATGCTCCAGCAGCTAGTGCAACTTGCTCTTGAAGCACTCCAGCAACAGCACTGGCGTGCTCTGGAGGCCGCCATGCTGTGTCTGAATGCTCTTGCCGACAATGTCCTCGAAGATCAGATGAGTGACGATTACCTGGCGCCTCTCTTCACTTCAGGCTTGTTCCGTACGATGGGCGATTTCACACAGAAAATCCCCACCCAAACTCGCAGGACAGGTATTGACATGCTTGGAAACTACGGACCCTACATCGAGCGCCATCCAGAGTCGCTACCAGATGCCGTGCGATTCCTCTTCGCCTCTCTCGAAACCGCTGCGTTCGCAAACATTTCAGCGAAATCGATTGCCCTTCTGTGCTCCACGTGCCGTCACAACTTGACTGGCGAGCTTGATGGCTTCCTGGCGCAGTATCACCGCTTCTTGGGTGGTCCGACGAGCGATCCTTACACCAAAGAAAAGGTCATCGGAGGCGTCGCTGCCATCATTCAGGCATTGTCACCTGAAAGTGCTAAGGTGGCTCCCCTCTCCGCACTGCTAGAAAATGTAGAGAGAGATGTGGCTTTCGCCAAAGAGACCATGGCTGCAGGTGGAGATGTCGAGCTAGCACAATTGACTGGAGTGACTGCACTACAGTGCCTTGCAAGCGTAGGGAAAGCCTTGCAAGTGCCAGACGATGTCCCAATAGACATATACGACGATGATGACAACAATCAGAACGAAAAGACGAACTTCTGGATCAATGAGGAGGGAAGTACGGTGCAAAATCGCATCACAGGCTGCTTTTCGATCTTGGAGATTCTCGGCAATGATGGAGAGGCGATCGATGCTGCATGCCAGGTTCTCAAAGCTGGGTACACCGAAACGGCGCCTGGGCCTTTCGTCTTGCCCCCTTCCATCACCGTGAGCTTCTTGCAGCAATGTTCCGCCACCACTCCACGTCTCGAATCGGTACTGTCAACGTCCATTACGTTGATTCACCAACACTCTCAACAAGGTTCTGTCCGCATCGACGCTGAAGTCCAAGCGATTTACCAGCAGGTCGCCTCTTTCGCACAAACACTCGGTTCGCCCGGGACCGATCCGGGTGTAGGACAGAACATCATTGATGTTTTCAGCAGACTCTTCCCTCGGTACGCCGACGTCCTCCTAGACTCTACATCGGACCAGATCAATCTGGTCATGCACTTCACCCTTCAAGCCATCGAAGGCCCGGACCCCCTGCCCAAGCGCTCCGCAGCGGATTTCTGGACGAAACTCATCCGAGCTTCTGGCCCCGCAAACACAACGGTCAGAGTCACGCCAGAGGTTGCCGCTAAGGCATTGCAGCTCACCAATGCCTATGGCGCAAACTTCACCCAGGCGCTGATCCGTCAGATCGGCGGAATGGGCGCGCGCTCCGAGCTCGATCACCTCTCGGAGCCGTTGAGAGCTCTGTATTCTGCGCTTCCGGCACAGGCGAAGGTCTGGGTGGAGGCAAGTCTGTGGAGCGAGCACTTCCCTCCCGTCGTGCAGGGTGTGGGCGATGCCGAGAAGCGTCGCTTCATGTCGCAATGTGGTGTGTTGAGAGGAGGCGCCAAGACCAAGGAGGTGGTCAAGGAATTCTACATTGCTTGCCGTGGGCTGGTGAGCAGCTACGTGTAGGCTGTGATGAGCAGGATGTGTGCGGCTATCTGAGCCGCGAAGACACATTTGATGAGACCCACGATAGGGCTGGCAATTTGGCGGCTGGGAGGAAGTAGTTCCGCAATCTTGTGTAGAAGCGATTCAAAGCCCACTGAACAAATCGTCAATGGCGTCGCCACCTTTCTTTCGTTTTTTCTTTGCCGGCTTGGCTTTCGTGTCTGCAGAGCGCTTTTTCGTGCTCGTAGGTTTCGTCTTTGAAATTTTGGGCGGACTGGGTGAAGGGATCCTAGTGGCCTTCGCTCTGTCGGTTTCGTCCCTCTCATCGGCCTCATTGCTATCGTCCCGAGATACCAGGCGACCCTTCTCGCTCTCATCATTGCCTCTCTCCTCCACCTCCGCAACCAACCCCCCACCCTCATCTACATCCTCCCTCGCCACGACCTCACCCTCATCCACCCTCTCCACAGCAACGCCCTCATCACCCCCGTCCCTCACCCCTTCCTCCCCTCCACCAACCCCCCAAGCCTCCCTCCCAAACTCCTCCAGCGCCCTCTCCACCTCCCTCTGCCCCTCCACCTCCAACCCATCCACGACGCCCACAACCCTACAAACCCCACCCAGCACCCCCAACATCACCAGCCCCAGAACCGAAAACCTCCCATCCGCCACGACCTGCGAGAAGGCGCGCATCCAGCGCGCGACTAGGACGTCCTGCCAGAACCCGAGGCGCTGCGCGATGCGCGTTTGCAGAGCGGGAGTGAGGGCTTTGAGGCGTGCGCGGTCGACGTTTGTGGCGGGGGTGGTTGTTAGGGTGGTGTAGTCGGTTAGGAGGGCGGAGAGGTGCCGACGGAAGAGGGAGAGCTGGCGGTACCAGGGGGAGTGGCGGTGTTGGTTTTTGTTGCGGTGGTGGAGGAGGTGGAGGAGGGTGGAGAGGTGGGTTAGGTGGGCGAGTTCTTCGGTGGAGGGTGGGCGGGTTTTGGGGTTGGACATTTTTGGGGTGTCTGTGTGGGCCTTGTAGGATTTGAGAGTCGTCTCGTGTTGTATGCTCTTAGATGGCGTGGATTTCAGTTGTTCGATTTCTTCTTCTTTTTTTTTTTTTCTTTTTTTGTGATATCCCAATTGGGACGGTTCCAGATGGTACTTCGGAATCGAAGATATTTTCAGTTTTGAGCCATCATCGATTCCGTAGATAT
Organism: Cladosporium sp. IMV 00045; assembly: GCA_001931905.2. Classification (NCBI taxonomy): domain Eukaryota; kingdom Fungi; phylum Ascomycota; class Dothideomycetes; order Cladosporiales; family Cladosporiaceae; genus Cladosporium; species Cladosporium sp. IMV 00045. The sequence goes on along the minus strand of MSJI02000605.1, from coordinate 11,584 downwards.
CTGTTCTCAAGTAGACATCAAAGGGCGATCAGGTCCTAGAAAGCAGCAATGTTGGCAAGATCAATCTTTCCAGATTTTAAAGAAGATGTATGTGAATGGAAAAGAGAGAGCCAACAAGAGCTTCATCAAATTGCCCCCGCGTGATGTCGCGTCCAACCCGCGTCTGACCTCAGCAAGAGCAGCCTCGGAGCAACCTCGAAGGTTAAATATAACACTGCAAAACCAACAATCCTCTGTCTAACTCGCAATTGACACCATGACATCCGCAGCGGCGGTTCAGAGGACTCTCAATCTAATCATCCCAACCGCTTCGACACTCCCGCCCACCCTCATCGACCTCGCAACATCTCTCCTCGCGCAGTCTCGCGCCAAAGCACCCTCTCTCAAACCCGACGAAGAAATCGCGCGCACATTCGCATGCAGCCACATCGCCTGCGAAAGGCTCAAAAACAAGCTCTCCCTCGAAATCGGAAAAGTCGGCCCCCCATGCGGTCCCAGAGTATACAAGAGGCTCTACGCATTCCTGGATTCTGCGCTTCCAGCTGCACCGAGCACGCCGCGAACGAATCGTGTGAAAGATGTAGAAGCGACGCCTGCTTCTGGTAGAAGTGCACGACAGGCGGCAAATGTTGGAGCGTCGGGATCAAAAGCCACGCCGGGTTCGTTGGGCAAGAGGAGTAGGGCAGCGGTGCAGACTGATGCTACCACGAGCGATCTGCCTCGTTTCGCAATGGCGTTGATTCGCCATGTGTGTACGGTCATGGAGACGCCTGGAATTGCGATGCATGTGTATGCGGGTGTGGAGTCTGCTTACAGAGCTTTACAGAGCGCGAACGAGGAGGTGAGCACAGCGGCGACACCGAGTAAAAGGCAAAAGTCGAACGCAGGCAATTCGGTCGACGTCACGTCAGTGCCGAAGGCAAGGCAAATACCTGCTTTTGTCGCCGCCGTTTACATGTTTGCGACTGGCAAGAAAGACGAAGGCGTTCAGCCATTAGATGAAGAGCGTGCCAGCCAGACACAAGCAGCAGTCGAGTCATATTTCTCTAAGCAGAAAGTCTCACCCGTCAAAGTTGACTCCGAGATGCTGTCGCAAGATCTTGAGGCATACTTCAAGCTTGCGGAGACAACCTGGCAAGATATGGAATGGTACAAGAATATGCCAGTGGGTGAAACCACCGAAGACGCAACTAGAACCAGCCAAATAACGGAACCAACAACACCGCGCAGAAGGCCAGCAAAGACGCCTCTACGCCGTAAGGAGAAACATGCTCAACGACCTTTGGACGAAGACGACCACGGCCCGGCTGGTCTGTTGCCAGGTCTCGGTACGATGTTCCAGCCCGCCGTAGACTGGCTAAGCGAAGAGCGACAATCCGAGTTTGCCATGTGGAAGCAGGACTTGCTCAAGTCCGTCACTGCAATCGAACAGAAGGGCTGAGACGGCGAGCGTGAACCGAAGAAATGCCCGAAAGGAAGCCTTCAGGGAGCGATGACCGCCTGATCTGATCATTTCTGCCTACCTCCGACCAATAACATGATACACAAGCCGCTGTCTATAAGCTGTGTGCTGTTATGAATCTCTTGCGGTGTATTCGTGAGCAGCAGCACAGAAAGCGCATCTTTGCTGAAGATGGCGGAAACAACACCATCGTTGAACCGAGGATCGTGGACATGTGATGCCGCGACACAGAGAACGGCACTGAATTCATAAGGGCGTGACGAAAGGACTTTGTTCGATCACGCCTCCGTCTCTCTACCATCGAGCTGAGCTGTTGATCTGCTACTACAGATCATATCGCATGAATGCTTGCTCGCAGACACGCCACGCGACAATGCAACGGCATCGTTCAAATTTGAAGTTTTTGGACGATACCTTTATTCGAAATACCTACTTCCAAGGCAGCACTGTTGAGTCCGAATTCTTTACTGGCAGCTCATCAATACACGTCCGAATAGCTTCAGTATTCATGTCTGTCATTCTTGAGAATCTACTGCTCTACTGAGTGCTAGCCTAATACCAAACAAACCTCATCACAAATCACCAATATCCATAACGCTGACCTGCACACGATTCGTCTCACTAGGCGGCAGCTGCCCAGCACCCATCAGCAGCAACTTGCTCGGATCCTCCTCCAACACCCTCAAATGCCTGGTGTAGTGGCTCGTCTCCGGCGACGCGACAGGCACCCAATCACCCTCTCCGAGCCCCTTGTTGACGTAAATATCACCACTGCTGTGCGCCGAAATGATCAAAGTCCCATTCTCGCCGCCCACGGAACTCCACACGACATACGGCGAGCCCTTGGGAATGGTACCATCGGTAGCGACGACGGGCAGACCGACCTCGGCATCGAACTCCTCCGGCGAAGAGGCAATCTTGTAGTGCACGGGGAACTCGTAGGTGTCCGTGTCCGTCGGCCCGCCGCCGTACTCGTACGCCATGATGTATTTCCCGTTCGGCAGCAGCTGCACGGTCGGCATGCCCGGTCGGTCGGTGTAGGTCGGATACCGCACGTCGTTCACCACGGGGCCCCAGGTCTTCAGGTCCGTCGTCGTCTGGTGCACCATTTTCTGCCCGTGCGTTTCGTTGTCGCGCTGGTCCGAGTAGAAGCAGATAATCTTATCCTCGTACGGGAACAGGAACGGCTCCCAAACCGGCGTGAGCCCGTTGTCAGTCCTCGCCTCCCCGCCCGCCGCAATGTGCGAGAGGAACTCCCACGTCACACCTCCGTCGGTCGAAGCGTATAGCTCAATCTGCGTGCGCGACAAGTCCGTGGGAATCGAGCTGCCGGACAGCAGGACCGTGCCGGCGTCGTAGCCCGCGAAAGGCTCTTTCAAGACGTACAGGAAAGGCTGGTAGCGCAGGCCCCAGCCGTTCTGCGTGTCGTGCACCTGCCCGATTTCCTCCCACGTGTACCCGTGGTCCGTCGAGCGGAAGATGGGGAAGTGCACGGCGGGCGGTTCGGGGGAGTAGTTCTCCCATGTCGCGAGGAGGGTGCCGTCGGCTAGTTCGGCGGAGCGGGCGTACAGGACTCGCGGGTCGGTCCAGTTGGCGTTGGTGGGTGGGGTGAAGATTTCTCTTTGGGAGAAGGTGGTGGGCGCGTCGGAGTAGGGTGTTGGCGCGGCGGAGGAGAGGGAGAGGAGGGTCGGGAGGAGGGAGAGGGTGTGTGAGAGCTTCATGGTGGGCGAGGTGAAGCGGGTGGGATGGAGGGTGAGGATGCTTTGTGGTGGGAAGATGCTCATGGTCGTCTTATGATTTATATATTCAAGTATCGAACATATCCATGCGACTAAACAAAGACCCAAGAAGTCAATGATCGAAACCCAAATGCCGTCTCGTACATGTGTCGTCAAATCGTCAATGCCTGCCTGCAGCGGATAAAAACGAAACTCAAACCAAAAGATGGCATGTCTCAAAACGTCCACTTCCCGAACAACCAAGCATGCAGGAACCGAGAGCGCAAAAGCATGGCTCAATCCAACATGCCGACCACCATCCTCCATGCAGCCATACCCGCAACGGCTCGAACCCTCGGTCGGCATGGCGCATGCAGGCATGCATACCATGACATAACGAAAGCCCCTCATGCGCTTCCTAACTCAGTCCTGTACGAACATTATCCACGTCCTCCACATTCGCGGGGGAAGACACATTATTACCTACAACTTCTTTCTACGGAAGTACACAACCTGACGACACGGAAGAATTGTGGAGCCCCAAGCACGAGGGTGATCAGCAAACCCAGTCTCGTATGCCCCTTCTTGTTTGTCCTCGGCTGCGCAACTCTTACCCCATGATCTCTTCTCCACGACTCTCCACCACGCCCTTTGTGGGGAAAGCAGAAACTCACTTGCCGAGGCAGGGCGCGAGGAACCCGAGATGATGAGCAGTAGTGAGAGTTGAGAGAGTCGCAGATCACCTACCTGACCTAGCATGCGACTTTTGCCGGAGGTCGTGCTTGCTGTTGCGTTTGGGAGGCGGTTGTTGCCTTTGTATTACACCATGTCATAGTCAGGTCGGGTCGAGTCAGGATTACTGCTGCTTCTTTGCGGTTACTAGGTACATGTACTAATTGCCGGCGGCGACGACGTTGTTGCGCCAAGAGGAGCATGCAACGCAAGCGAGGGCAAGCTAGGAGGGGACGACGTCGAATTGCTGCTGCTGTGGGGATTCTTTGTTTCTTTGTGTGGAAATGTTTGGTGGAACAATGGTGATCTCTTCTTCTATGGAGTGAAGTACTAACTAGTTTCTCCCGTCTCCTTCCTTTTCTACCCAACAGGCGGGATGAAATGTCCTCCTGTTCCTCTTGTCTCCTACTCCTTCTACCGGCAGTGAAACACTCTCAGTTCGAGTATCCCCAGCCTTCGTTCTCCCCTTCCCCTTCCTTTCCTGTCCCTCCTATTCCGCTTCGTGTGAGTAGACTCCGAATCCTCCATCCGAAATTCAAGAATACCCCATAACCTTCCTCATCACCACGCCCTGCCTCCACCTAACGAACAAAAGAAAACCACCAAGCCAGAAAATTCCCAGATGCCGCATCGTAAATATCATCAAGATCCCGAGATTCCACCGCCGATCGCTTTTTTGTTGGAACGCTCGGAAAGTTTCTTTCCCAAGCCCCATCACAAAAGTCGAAATGAAACACACCACCAGACAAAGTACAAGCGAGCCAACATGTTCCCTGAACCAAAAAGAACAACCCATATGGTATCTAGCAGATTAAAAAGCGCAATATGGCTTGAAACCAGAAAAAGGGTGATCGCCACGATCGCCCAAAGAAGAGAAAGATGAATGGGTCTTGAGGGATCCGCCGAGAGCCAGCTCAGACAGTCAAGAACAATGATGTTCAGTCTGCGCTTGGCTCATTGGTAGGTTCCAAGCGATGCGCCGCCGACCATTTGCTGCGTGCTGTCCAGAACGTTGTGTGAGAGCGAGTGCATGTCGAGGTGGGTCGGCGGCATGCCCATTTGCATGTCGGGGCCGGTGGACATGGCGATCGGTTGGTAGGGGCTGGCGTCCTGGTCGTTGCCCATGTTCTCCGCGAGCGAATCGTTGAGCGCGTCGCGTTCTTCTTCGATCTCCTCTTCTGAGGGTGCGATGGCGTCCGGGTTGGTCTCGTGGGTGCGGCGGTGCTGGGCGAGGTTGTCGGAGCGAGAGAAGGCTTTGCTGCAGAGCGGGCAGATGTAGGGACGCTCTTGTGTGTGAGTACGAACGTGGCGCTTGAGGTGCTCCAATCTCTTGAACAGACGACCGCACATGGGAATCGGGCAAGAGTGGCTTTTCTGCGGGTAAGGTCCCATCTCACTGAGAGTGGCGCTGCGAGCACGGCGGTAGACACCATTTGCAGTTCGCTGCACGGCATGATGTTGAGGCATCACTTTGTAAGGGTGGCTTGGGCTGGCATCGTAGCTGGCGAAGTCTTCGCTGTGGACCATAGGAATGGGCTGTCTGTGAGTGTAGTCGTCACTTGTGACATCTCCTTGGGGAGTGCCTTGGCGGGAAAGGTCGAGCAATTCCTTGTGTTCGCCAGGCATGATTGGGTTCTGATGCTGAGACGTGTGCAAGCTAGCGGGGGAATCGTGGTATGCTTCAAGCTCCTGGGCTTCAGGAATAGCTTGAGGAGCCACCGACGCTGAGACAGACCGCCTCAGGTCGCTAGGACGGTGGGGTGTGTATGCAGTAGCGGCATGAGTGGGAGTGACGTTAGTAGCGGTGGCACCAGAAGTGAGCGAAGAGCGGCGACGGCGTTGCTTGTATGTTGGCGAGCCTTCAAGAACAGAGTATTGCTGAGGCTGGAAGTTGCGAGCCATAGAGGGGTATTGAGCGCCTGGGAAAGTCGGCGCAACCGACATCAGCGGGTTGAAAGGCTGTTGCAGGCCCACGTCTGGAATTGCAGTGTAGAGACCAGTATCTTCGTTGGCAATGTATGCGGACTCTGTGGGCATGCCGGTCGAAGGCTGAGGCGGTGTGAGTGGCTCGTAGGACAGACCGCGAGTGCTGTAGTCCTCGAAATGGGAAGAAACGAAGGAAGGCGCTGGTGAATATTCCATGTAAGCAGGCATCGAACTATGCCTGTTGCCGATTTGCGAAAGGGGAACGCCGTTGCGGTCAAAGACAGGGTTCACTGATTGCTCGCGGGTTCTCTGGATCTGGGAGGGCATCGGTGGCATCGCCATCTGGGAGTAGGTTGGCATGTGAGATACCGAATCGTCATGCATGGCAGTAGGCATGGGCATACTGGGAGCAGGCATAGAGGTGGTGGCGGCAAGCTGATGCTGCTGGGGCATCAAGGGAGGCGGCGGCATGGAGTCTGCGGCACGGATCATGGGTGATACGCTTTGAGACTGAGGCAGCGACTGGGGATGCTGAGGGTATGTTGACTGGCTGCTTTGTTGGGCTTTGGTCAACTGCTCAAAGAGCGACTGCGAGGAGTCGAATTCGAAGGAGAGCGCTGGCTCGTTGACGGCTACGGTGGTGGCTTCCTGACCCATCTTTTCGCGCTTGAGGTCACGTTCCAGAGCATCCAGGAAAAGGCGATCGTGTGGTACGCTGTACCAGTAGAAGACCTTTTGCTTCTTCTGCGTGCGAATGCAGTTGTTCTTGTAGAGGAAATCAAGAAAAGGGCTTTTGGGCTCTTCTAACGAGGCATCGGTGCCGGACTTGAGGTTGCGCAGATCGGAAAAGATGCCCTCTTCGAATTTCTTGGAGTTTTTGACTGGCCTGCCGAAGGCCTGGAAGCGGAATGATAGGCATCGCACGATGTCTGTGCCTGAGATGTGAAAAAGATTGCTCCTGGTTGCTGTCAGAATGGCCGATCGCATACCAACAATTTCTACAGAGAAACCCACCAGAGGATGCAAGAAACGTATTCGCCAGTAGGGAGAAGAAATCTTCTAATGTATTGATCCTGGGCCCAATCGACGGGAGCAGAGATCAGAAAATATTTGACTAAACACCTGTGTCAGCCATTGGGTCGGAAGTGAAGAGGCGACCATGAACCTGGTGGCGCGAGGGATTGCGATTGCGATTGCGATTGCGATCCATTGGTGGCGACATACGGTTGTCGACTTGCTGCAGCGCCACGACCGAGTCTGCAGGCAAGCTCTGCTGCGCATCCTGATCCAGCAAGAAGGTCTCGGGGGCAACCGGGCGCTGCTGCGGAGGCAGCATCTGCTGTTGCTGAGGGTTGAGATACATGGCCGACATGGCGGGAGGGCGGAGGGGAGGATTGAGGTGAGGTGAGGTGAGGCGGGCTCTGCCAGACGCGGGCCGGGCAGCTGCGCGCGCGGTGGATGGTGAGGCGGAGGAGGGGGAGGGAGGGCGGAGCAGAGGGCTCTCGTCTCAGACTGGAGCACTTTGAGGCGCGTCGAAGGCGATGGATTGATTGCAATGGGCACGACAACCAGGCCGTACGCGAAGCAAAAGTTTGAAATGGAAAACAATAAGGTGAGATGAAGCAGCAACACAGCGCAAGACGAAACGAGTGATGAGGGGGAAGAGGCGGCAGCGAGCGTGTCAGATATGGGAGAGGGACGAGGTTGAAGAAGTGGATAGCGAGGGCCGGCCGTCGCTGTGAGGCGGATCAGAAGGTGGCAGGAGTGCCCTTGTGCGGTTGCGCGCGGGTGGGGAGGGGAGGGAGATGGGCGAGAGTCAGGTCCTGTCCGTAGTAGGAGGTAGCAGGCAGTTCAGGCACTTCTGCGAGCCTGAGCCTGAGCCTGAGCCTGAGCGTTGGTGCGCGCGGTCGGACGGTGGGTCGAGAATTGAAGATTGACGGCGACGTTAGTACCTCTGAGGTGGTAGTGGACGTGTTTGAGAACGAGCAGCAGCAGCAGTAGCAGTAGCAGAAGATGAGACGAAACGGAGACGGGAGGGGGTGAGACGATGAAACAGACGACGACCGGCGGACAGGGCAGGGCGGAAGGGCTAAAAGCCACCAGGCACTTTGCAGCAGTGCTAGCAGCGGTCGAGGCACATCAGGCGAAACACCATAGAGGCACGTGCACATCGATGCCAAGCCGCGTTTCATGAGGGCCATCATCACCACTCTCCAATCCAATCCCACCTCATCGTCGTCTCCAATCGTCCATCTCATCGCCCAGGTACTGTATATCCCCCGACCTGCCACGTCCCGCCGGCATCCTCACACGTTGTTGTTCTGGCTCCTCTGCAATCTATGCATGCACGTGGACGATATCATTGTTGCTCGCGCGCGCTACCACAGATTGACCTGCAGCTACTTCCTCCTAAGCGCCCACCATCTACGATACGATCCACTCCCCGTGATTGCCGTGTGTATGCATGTTTGTATAAGGTAAACCATGCATGCCTTACTACCTACCACATCTCTCTCCCTCTCTCTGTCAAGCGTGCGGGTGTCGACGGGTGACAGGCCCAGCCATGCTTCAGCCATAGCTCCGACTATATCACGTAGCCGCCCGCCTCGAGGCTCCACCGCAATGTAATGTATGCCATTTTGGTCGCTGCTGTCACGCGCAGAGGCCCGCTCCCACATTGCTGGGAATAGCATGCCTTCCGACGAGAAACATCATCATGCCATACCATACACGGCCGTCCGGCGGGCCTGCACCTTACCGACCGAAAGTCAGAGAGTCATGTCCTCGGCCATGGCCCGTCTGCCCTGTCCCTGTTCTGCAACTCTCCCGTCCGCCCTCCAGGCTCGGGGAGGATAGCCGTCTGTGCCCATATGTGATGTCCTGATGTCCTCCTCTGCATGTGGTTAAAGCAGGTCCGTCATGGCCCATGCCACCTCACTCGCATACCGCGATGCTCCCAGTGCGCCTGGCCGTGATGCTGGCCTCTCGCGAATGCTGCTACTACTGCTTCAGAGGTCAACGTCGATCAGCCTCTGTCGGCATTCTGAAACAAGACGATGGCTAGATTTGCTGATTTGCGCCTCACGACAAGCCCGCGGACCTGCTTCAGCCATCATCATCATTGACGTGCTGAGCGCCTGTGCGAGCGTCAAGATTTCCCCCAAGACAGGAATTGCCGGCCCATCATTGATGATCATACAAATCCCCAGCGAGCATTGCCGGACCATCGCAGGGTCTCAGAGCTCGTCCTTTCTCAATGCCCACTAATGCCATATCCCTCCCTCTCTTCCTGTCTCTCCCTCGCACCGTCCAATCCTCCACACTGCCGTCATCCCCAAGCGACATTCAGTAGTAGCACGCATGGCGCATGACAAGTGCCCATCTCCAACCTCCCATCAGCCCCTTTCAAGCCCTTCACGGCAAACACCTGCGCGTCTGCACCAATGCGATCGCGCGTGGCTTGCCAGAACAAGGCGCTTGTCTCACCGCGAGACCTGTCTGCAACTGCCAGTATCTGCCAGTCTGCTGCGCCTGTGCTGCCGCCGGCGCCTCTAACCAGGAAAATAAAAACGCCAACGCCCGATGAGCCGTCAGCCCGCGTCTTCAAGACTCACGCACAACGATCGAGCATAATCTCCGTTGCCGACTGGTGGCCTGGTTTGCCCAAAAAACACCGCATGCTCCGCGACTCGCTGCGCTGCTGCCAAAAATGGAATCTCATCCCACGCCCCAATAGAAAGCTTCCATCTCGAACCCTCCTCGCTGCCAACCGTCTTGCATAACCGCGCATACATGATAATTATAATCACCCAGGCTAATAGGCCGCTCGGAAGGATAACAACGTGCTTCTTGTTAGCGCGGAGAGCGGTTCCTGCAGCCCAACCCTGGTCAGCCCCGGCACGCATGCACATTCCTTGTGCCTGTTTGATCATCGTCCACAGCGCGCGCGCCAGAATCTGAAACGCGCCAGAAAGTCGACGATGGGGAGAAGCATCAACACAGCACTGTCGTCTCAACACCGCGTGCCTCTTCAGCACTGTTCTTCCTTGACAAGTCCCAACCGTCGCTCTCACTACTGAAGTTGGTGCACGCGCGCAGATCACACCCGTTGCCAAGCTAATCATCAGGATCGTTGACGGCTCCGAGCTACTACGAAATACGAAATTCCCTCGACGTCGCCTTTCCGGCAAAATCATGCATTGACAACTCCTGCCGCTGCCCGGAGGACTATCTTCTTTCGGTTTGATCCTGTGCTGTTTGCGGATGGTCTGCGGACTTACGTCCAGTTACTCCTGTGCATGTGCTCGGCCCAAGCACATCGAACGACTTGTTCTGAGTTGCTAACCCTCTTGACCCTGGCATGGCATCATAGCATACATCCAATGGCGTATGATAACAACCCGCGAGAACGCGACGAAACCTGACACGCTCAACACAAGCCGCAGAGCGATCCCAAAAACAGTCCAAAACAAGAGGGAAAAACGCTTGCGTAGATCCTCCTCCTGCCGTTTGTTACAGCCTTCCCTAGCAGCATTCCGGTCCATCGGTGCCAGCCTCATCATCAATCTCCCCCAGAGCGCGAAACGCAGCCAGGGACACCTTCCAAAGCGATTCAGTGCACTTACGGGTCTCATTGTTATTACAGACACGCGCGCCCGCCCGTGCAGAAACAGCTTTGAGCCCAGACGTAGAGGAAAGGAGATCGACCGCCATCGTTGCTGATCACCTTTCAACGCAAGGCTGACACTGACTGACTGACGATTAATTGCGCAACCCGTCGTTTGATCTTTCTCTGTCAACTCTCTCACTCACGCAAAGCTTGCGCACGCGAGACGGTTTCTTTACCCGAGAGGTGCCCTACGATCGTCACAACAATGCGCCAACTCGCTGATCAACAAAAACAAACGCACGTATGTAGTAGCCAGCAACAAACCTCCCCTCCCCTCCCATCCACCAAGCCGCTTTGATCACAGCGCAAGCCATCCAACGGCACCTCCTTTCCCAGCCGGCCCACCGTGTTTGTTCTGGCCAGATCCTTCGTTCCCTTTCTTTCCTTCTCTTCACAAAATCCGTCCATGCTCTGCGAACTTCGCCCCTAGCGTCACGCTCTTAGCTCGTTACAGACCACCAACCTGAGACGCAGTAGCAAACACACTTAGTTCGGCCGTTCGAAAGAGCCCGAAACCCGTGTGCAGCTTGCCAACTTTCTCTCCCTCTCTCTCCGCGGCCCGATGTTCTAATCATAACACTCCTACTACCTACTACCGGTAGGGAAAACAAGAACGCCGGTGGCTGGCATGCATGCATGGGACATGGGACTGCAGGCCTGCAAACCCGGACCTCGCCGCCCGTCTCCTCCTTCTGCTGCCCTGTTTCATCTTCGCATGCAAACCCTGCAGAAGTCGAACTGCAGCAGGGTCATCCTGCCCGGGTGCGATGGGGGGGAAGAAAAAGGCCGCGATTTTAGGCTGTCTTTGCCTGGCTCGAAGCTCGAAGTAGGCGTCGCACGAATTGTGACCATGCCGTTCTTGAGGCTTTGTTGGTCAGGCAGATGGGTGAGGGTCCTCCCATTACTTCGGGGACGGGGGAAGGGGACTTGGTGACGCATGTGGGATTGTGATTGCCGATGTTGAAAGCGCATCTTGTTTTTCTCATTCACTTGTCTCTTTTGTTTTTCTCGGGTTGACAAAGAGACCGAAAACATCACGCGCCCGCGACGTGAATTGCCTTTTTTTTTTTTTTCTTT
>MSJI02000604.1:98762-192482 GCA_001931905.2 Cladosporium sp. IMV 00045 | reverse complement strand
TATATATATATATATACGGCTTAACGGTCTATAATCCCTATAAAAAACCTATAAAGTAAGTAAAGTCCCCTATTTAACTCTTATCTATATTAATATTAATTATTTATGCAGTTTTCTACTATATCTCTAAGACTTACTAAGATAAAAGAAGATACTAAGTCTTAGTTTAGCTAGGTAAGAAATCCTCTAATCCTCTTTAAAACTTAACTAATAAACTTATAGCTAGGTACTACTATAGTCTAAAGGCTTAAAAGAGTACTTACTATACTCTACTAATCCTCCTTAATACCTCTCTATAGTACTCCTACTCCTATTCTACTAAGTTAGTAAGGTGCTCCTAATTTAGTAAGAGTTATATAGGATAAGTAAGGTAAACTAGGTAGAGAAGGTAATATAGATTTTTAGAGGGCTATCTTAGAGTATATAAATGTAATAGAAGTTAAGCTCTTAATCTTAGGTAGTAAAGTAATTATAAATAATATAGTAGTTTAGATATAGAAGAAGATTAATAAGTTTAAGAGGGAGGAATATCTTACTATAAAGGACATTCTATATAATAGTAATTATATAGGGCTAGCTAGAGGAGCATTAATTAACCCTAGTACTTAGATAGATATAATATCTTTTTTTCTTTCTTAGTAAATTATCTTAAACTATTAAGTTATCCTAAGCTATCTTAAACTATTAAGTTAAACTAACTCTTATAAAGTACTAAGTCTTTATAAATAAGTATTTTAGCTATATAAATATTATCTAAGTCTATTATATTATTATATAAAGTGTAGTTCCCTATAGAAATTATATTAAGATAAGTGTAATAGATAAAGTTAGTATAAAGTAGTTTAAAGTTCTAAAAGTCTTACTCTAAAATAGTAGCTTACTATTAGCTACTATAAGTTAGGGCTAAGAATATTAAAACTTTTAGGGTTATTTTCATTATTAGATAGAGACTTTAATATTAAGTGCTCTATTTTAGAAAAAAATCTTAACTAGAGAAATAAGCTAAATTAAAGTTTATGAAAGTTTAAAGAATATTAAAGCATAGGAAGTAAATGGAATTATGTTACTTAAATTAAATGGAATTGCCTCTTAATTTTTACTAAGGCGCTAGAAGCCTTATACAAAATCAAATGGAATTGCCTTAATTCTATCTAGGTATTATAGTTAGAAAGTATTATATATTAGTCTTAGGACGTATATCGTATTCTAGAGACGTAGCTACGATAGAGTAGTAAAATAAGCGATTAAAGTGTATTCCGCTTATACTACTAGGGAACTTAGAATAGTGCTATAGTAGGTTCTTATTTTAACGACTATAACTTTACGGACTATTACGAGTCCGCGTTAGCATTCTAAAAGTCGAACCGGCGATCGCACTAGGGTAATATAATGTCGCTGAACCGGTGCGTCCTTTAAGATAGCGATCTTAATGATTGTCCGAAAAGTCAGTCGTAAATGCTGCGATAGACAGGGGGAGAATTTGAGGGCCTCGAAAACCAAGAATCGAACGGATAATTGGTGCGCCCGACGACATCGGACTTACTCTACCGCGAGTGACCCGCCTTAGAACCCCACAACCGGAAGCACTGTTAAAGAAGTTTCCCGTATGTAGATAATATAACAAGTAATACATCTACTGTAAGGTCGCCGTTGTTTGATACCTTCTAGCATCGTCCTTCCGTCTAAACACAGTCGCATCTCTTTACAACCACAACCGCCAACATGTCTCCCTCTGCCTTTCAGAAGCCATATTCGATTGCCTGCATTCCCGCAGACGGCATCGGTCCAGAAGTTGTTGCAGCCGGCGTTCAAGTGCTCCAGACTCTCTCCGTCGCTGCAGGCTTTCAGCTTGACTTTACCGACTACGACTGGAGCTCCAAGACTTACAAAACCACTGGCAAATACATTCCTGATGGTGGGCTAGAAGAGCTCGAGAGGCACGATGCAATCCTGTTCGGCGCCGTCGGGGCACCTGATGTCCCTGACCACATCTCACTCTGGGGTTTGAGGCTGGCCATCTGCCAGCCTTTCCAGCAGTATGCCAACGTGCGCCCTACCAAGATCCTCAAGGGTACGGACAGCCCACTGCGTAAAGCTACGACCGGCGACCTTGATTGGGTCATCGTTCGCGAAAATTCAGAAGGCGAATATGCCGGTCAGGGTGGTAGATCACACAAAGGAACAGCGTGGGAGACTGCGACCGAGGTCTCCATTTTCACCCGCAAAGCTGTTGAGCGGGTCATCCGCTTCGCTTTCCAAACAGCAGAGTCGAGGCCGAGGAAACTGCTCACGGTGGTGACCAAGAGCAACGCACAGCGCAACGGCATGGTCATGTGGGATGAGATCGCAGCGGAAGTCAGCAAGAACTTCCCCGAAGTTACCATGGATAAGATGCTGGTCGATGCCATGACCTGCCGTATGGTATTGCAGCCGGAGAGCCTGGACACCATCGTTGCCACAAACCTTCACGCGGACATTCTCTCAGATCTCGCGGCGGCGCTCGCGGGCTCCATTGGCATCGCACCGACGTCCAACCTCGACCCAACCAGGCAGCACCCAAGCATGTTCGAGCCGATTCACGGTTCTGCGTTCGACATCACTGGCAAAGGAGTCGCCAACCCCATTGGTACGTTTTGGTCTGCGGCAGAGATGATCCGCTGGCTGGGAGAGGAGGTAGCGGCCGAACAGCTCATGCAGTGCGTCGAGAACGTGTGCGCCAACAAGATTGTTACCAAAGACCTCGGTGGTTCCGCCAACACCAAGCAGGTAACTGAAGCCGTGTGTGAAGAGATCAAGAGAGCATACAAGAAGTAGACGGAGGGGATGTGCAGTGGCTGCTTTGATGACTTGCAAACATGTAATCGTTTTGACGTACAAGATATTGTTGACAGCGTTCCTATTTCGGATCCTTCAATGTCCTACCTATCGCGATCTGTTTGACCTAATCGGCTCCTATCGAGAAGCACCAGCGAGGGCCACGATAGACATGCTTTGACAGTGCTGGTGACTTTACAATAAAAAATATTTCTTGAGAGTGGGCATTCTCAATTCCCTGTAGTCAAGCCACGAGATGCGATAGTCACGCTGTTGTGAGCTTCTAGAAGGCAGATTCGGATTGCATCCAAGCCAGGTGAGATTCACACGAGAGATAGCACGGAGATTCTTGCATGTTGCATTTCTCTTCGCAACTCGGTGCGCGTGAGATCGTCATACGTGACTCACGCCCGTGGTACTTGATCGCTCGTTGGAGCAACGTTCAACTTTGTCAGTCGCTGGATCGAAGCGGATGACAGCTCACACCGTTTCCGGGAAGTTCGCCTGGCAAGCCGAGCGCTTACCCGCCTTCGCCATTGAACGCCATTGACCACTTGGCCTAGAGCTAATGTGATGTGCGATATCTCGCGCGCATGGCAGGCTTCAACATAGGGTTGCGGCGGTGAAAAGAAGGACCGAATACCGGCATAGACGTAAATATCATTACGGACAACTCATGGTGCGGTGAAGAGCACATGTGTGTGGCTAGGGCCCTAGGGCAACGCCGCAGTGGAGAACAACCCTTTCACAATTGACGTTGCTCTGAAGCACTTTTCCGTAGCACGATTGGGAAAAACTACCTCATCTCATTGGACCACAGCTGTATTCTAAGTTCCATGCATGATAATGTGGTAATTCAGATCAATAGCCATGATGAGGAAAAGTTGCTACAGAGGGACATGGCCTGTATCGATCGTAATTGACATTGAGCCAAGTGAGCTTCGCCCGATGGACGAGCCGCCTTCGTCTTCGCCAAGGATGCTAGTGAAGCGGCCCAACTCCGACATCAATCAGAAATATTTAACCGGCACATGACATTGGAAGCACCTAGATTGAGCTTTGAACGGTTCTTCAATTGTCCGAGCGTCGCCGTGGCTCAAACCCCAGCTGGGGCTCCGCAGACTAATTCACTTCCAATACAGCAACCTCGTGGGGTGTCTAGACGCATCACACGTGCAGAATCGCGGAGACGCGGTGCTCTCCGCTCGGCTCCTGGCCCGAGATTGTACATATAAAGAGCCTTTGTGAGACTGCGTCTTTTGCGCATGCTCTCATACAACAACTCTACCAGCCATTTGCCACGATGCTCAATAACGAAAAGCGTGCATCCCAAGAAGATGAGAAGGTCACCCACTGGGTCGATACCGAACCTGCGAAAGGCGAACACATCGACCAGATCGCAAAACATCTAGACTATTCTGGTGCCGCTCTCCAGACTAGCCCAGAGGAGGTCAGACTCGTAAAGAAGCTCGATTGGCGAATCATGCCGTGCCTGTGGTCAATGTATTTCCTGTGGGTATAGCGTCAGGCGCAGCCAACCCCAACTCTAGCTAATTCTCTGACCAGTAACTATCTTGACCGCAACGCCATCGCGCAAGCAAGGCTGGATGACTTGGAAGAAGACTTGAACCTGGAGGGCAATCAATACAACACCTGTATCAGCATCCTATTCGTCGGGTAAGTGGCAATAGAGAAATACCCTCTGCCCCGGCTGCTAAATCTTCTATCAAACAGGTATCTGATCATGCAAGTGCCATCGAACATGCTCATGTCCTCGGGCAAGATTCGCCCATCTATATGGATGTGCACCTGTATGATGGCATGGGCCATCACCTCGGCATGTACCGCCCTGGTTCACGACTACAACGGCCTTGTGCTCGTCCGCTTCTTTCTCGGTGTTGCAGAAGCACCTTACTACCCAGGAGCGCTGTTCCTTCTCAGCCTGTTCTACACAAGAAAGGAGATAGCAACGAGAATATCGATCTTGTATTCCGGTAACATCATCGCGACCGCTTTCTCCGGGCTGATTGCAGCAGCAGTTTTCAACACTATTGATGGTAATCACGGATTAGAAGGATGGCGGTGGGTAAGTGGACGCACCAAGCAGCAACCCGGCACTCGGCATAATCAAGGCTGACATTGTAACAGCTCTTCATTGTCGAGGGTGCTTTGACCTTCGGTGTCGCAGCCATTGGCTTTTTCTTACTGCCAGACTTTCCGCTGACAACGTGGTGGCTCACCCAAGAGGAGCGTGAGCTCGCTCACGCACGCATTTTGCGGGATACCGTTGGAAGTGAGCAGAGCAAAGGTTCGAAGGCTGGTTTCATGAAGGCCGTTCGGGATCCACGTCTCTACCTACTCTGCTTCATGCAGAACATGCATCTCTCGGCCTGTTCGTTCAACAACTTCTTCCCCACCGTTGTCGGCAGCCTGGGGTTTAACCACACAATTACTCTGGTTCTGACCTGCCCGCCGTATCTGGTCTCTGGAGTGGTAGGAATCGTGGTAGGCTGGTCATCAGGTAAACTCAACGAGAGAACCTGGCATATCACTGCGAGTATGGGCGCTGCTCTTGTCGGATTTGTTATCTCGTGTGCAACACTCAATACTGCGGCACGGTATCTCTCCTGCTTCCTCTTTGCATCCGGAGCCTATGCGGTCAATTCATGCATCATCGGTAAGTTACGGCTATCCTTTTCTCATGTTCAAACGTATGCTCATTTGTTATTTCCAGGATGGGTGTCGGCAACTCTTGGCCAGAGTGCAGAGAAGAAGGCCGTGTCCCTCTCAATCGTTAATGTTATTGCGAATGCTTCCTATATCTATACGCCGTATCTTTATGGAGAGGACGATGGGCCAAAGTACCTCACTGCAATGGCAAGCAACGCTGCTTTCGCCTTTGCGACGATCGCAGCGGCGTGGGGTCTTAAATTCTGGCTCATGTGGACCAACCGCAATCTAAGGAAGGCCGATGCAACGCAGACAATGTTCTACGCTTACTAGATCTGGACTTGGAGATCGGTCGTGGGATGTGATGTCCTCACCATACTTTCACGCGAGGACGGCGCCCCAGCAAACGTCGGGAGATGGATAGGATCGCGGCAGATGGAGAGCATGATCATTGCAAACCAAAATCGTGTATATCGTTCAGTCGGTGTCATGTTTGCGGTGGTAGCGAACACATTCCAATGTTGACAAATTTGTCTCGGCAAGCCGTCTGGCGCAGGAACATTGCAAACAGGATGCCTGCTGTAACTAAGAAGGAGAGATACCGTGTCAAGAACTCGTTTGACCTGCTCATCTATCGCTCAAGCCTCACGTCCATCAATATGCGGCGCAGGGCCACGGGCATCTACGTAACCACACAAAGGAGATGTGACGCAACAGCTGTACGGACCAGACTACTTGTTCGTAGCATTTCGCACTCTCGATCATACCACTGCGTTGGCTAACAGGTGTATGACGAACGTGAGCCGTTCGGTAACCGGTGGACTGAGCAGTAATGACAGCACCAAGGAATGGAGCAAATCGTGGTGTATAGTGAACCCAAGTCACTGGACTGCAACAAGCAGATATATCGGTAGTTACACTAGGCTACATCGTCACTTTCCGTTGCCACGTGTCAAACATGAATAGTGGAAAAAGGTGCTGGTCACCTCAGCGTCCGCACGGAAAATATCGCACTTAGCACATATGGCGTGAAACACTGGAAACCCTGTTCGGCTCGTGGAACCCTTGTCGATCAACAAAAAGTCTGCATCGACTGATGTTCCCTCTGAGACCCATCATCGGAGTGGGGAGCGACCGCTCTGTGGAAACAACCGATCCGATGAATGCTACGAGTCAAAGAAGGATGATGTAGTAAGGTCCATGGGCTCGGTTGTGAGTATGTCCGTGAGATAATGTGCCGATTCGAGCGAAGGAGTCGGACAATAGAATGTCCGGAATCGCCGGTTGTGGAAACAGAGGATTTGGCCACATCATATAGAGCTTGACAACGTCGATGTCGTAAATCAACCTTGCCACCAAGACACAATGTCAGCAACCATTGATGATAAGTCCGAACACTGTGTACCTTTTGTCGTTGAGTGTCTCAGGAGACATCGACAGGCACACTCTTCAGCCGGCGCAAGTCCACCACCGTTTTTTGTCGGCCTGAATGGGGTTCAAGGTGCTGGGAAAACGACCTTGGTACGTAGCACTTGAGAAGTAAATCTTCGCGACTTGCATTGAGGTCATATCATATTTCACAAGCGAACGCCGCACCTTCCAAAGCCGTATCTTCCAACTCCTTCTACGGCATGCTAATGGGTAGGTTCTAGGTCAAGACGCTTTTGCAGACACTTTCTAATGCGCCTCACAATCTTCGCACCATCGAGTTCTCAATAGACGACCTTTACCTCACGCGCGATGAGCAACTTGAATTGGCAGCGTCGTATCCTGATAATCCTCTCATACAACACCGTGGTCAGCCATCCACTCACAGTGTAGACAAGGGGTTGGAGCTCTTCGCCGCTATCTCCAGGGACGACAGGAATGTCAAGATACCCTCTTACGACAAATCGATGTTCCAAGGCGGCGGAGATAGGAGGCCAGAGAGCGAATGGCAGATCGTCAACCGCGAGGGGGAACAGCCAGTCGAAGTCATAATTTTCGAGGGCTGGTGTGTGGGATTCCGGGCCCTGAGCGCTGAAGAGGTAGCGCGGAAATGGGTGGTTGCGAAAGAGAAATATGAGGTCCACGGTGAGGCTTACAACGGCCGCCTTGGTCGGGTCGAATTGGGGCATGTGATTTTCATCAATGAGAGGTTGAGAGAGTATGAGGCGATGACTAAGTAAGTCCACTCGATCCAGGCCACGTCGTTCGGGTACTGACACGACATAGCAAATTAGGAGCCTTCATTCACATGTGAGTCTGTTGTGATCTTGAGGGACAAGTGTCACTTGCTGACGAGTATAGTGATGCTGAGGAAACACAATACGTCTACAAGTGGCGTCATCAGCAGGAAGCAGTATTACGAGCCGTGAGTGGCACAGGCATGACCGAGCATCAAGTCGAAGATTTCGTAAATGGCTGTAAGTCTCGACACGCCTTTCACCAAGAGCTACGTAACTGACAGCGCAAAGACTATCCTGCATATGAACTTTACACGGAGGGCCTTCGACAAGGTATATGTAGCGGAAAGGGTAGGAATTTGAGGTTAGTGGTTGGAGGTGATCGAACGGTCAAGAAGATTATTGAGATCTAGAGTCCATGCCATGCCAAAAGGGTTGACTGCATTATCACCACGATATTCGGGCACCAAAGTGAACGATTATCAGCACTTTGATGATCAATAGGAGTATAGGTCATTCTTATGTATGGATTGATCAGTCTAACTTAGGAATTACGCTAAATCAACCCTCACGCGAAAGAGAGCAACTTTACAGATAGAAATACTTCAGACTCAAGGAGACAGAGTATTGGGGAATGCATCAACCCGTCAGTGGCTATGAAGCATTGCTTTGTCGTCTTGTAAAGTGTCTGTGCGATGCATCAAGGCTAAGAGGTCAAGCAGACGGCAAGAGTATGACCATTCGTTGTCGTACCATGCAACAATTTTGAAGAACTAGACATAGTGGCGTCAGTTTGGCAAGCTTCAATGGAGAGAACATGATGCCAAAGTACTTACGTTTGAGTTGAGCTGTGACGATGCTGCAGCGTCGATAATGGCGCTGCATGAGCGCCCAAGAAAATCACAACTGACCAACTCTTGGTCCTCGACTTCTAGGACGCCAGAGAGATCTCCTTGGGCAGCTTGATTAAAACTGGCAAGCACACCTTGGAGGGTCGTCGATGTCTTAGTCTGCACAACGAGATCGACCATGGACACGTTGGTCGTAGGCACTCGCACTGAGATACCATTTATCTTGCCTGAAAGATGTGGAAGCACGGCTCTGATGGCCTTCGAGGCTCCCGTCGTAGTGGGGATGATGTTTCCGATAGCTGACCTTCCAGAGCGCCGGTCCTTGGCACTGTAGCCGTCGAGTACATGCTGCGACTGGGTCGATGCGTGTACGGTAGTCATGAGTCCTTGTTCGATGCCAAAGCCGTCGTCAAGCACTTTGAGCAACGGAGCCAAGCAGTTCGTGGTACAGCTGGCACATGAGAACACGACTGCCTCGCTCTTCTCCCTGTGCACGGCGTACTCGTTGGAGTTGACTCGGAACACCAGACTTGGCGCATCTGGGCTGGGCGCGGAGATCAGAACCCTTTTGGCCCCCCCATGAACAACATGTTCCTGTGCCGTCGTCGTCGAGCGGAATTTGCCGGTGCATTCTGCCACGTATTCGGCGCCGTGCTGTCGCCAATCCAACTTGTTCAAGGCGCGTTCTGATATGAGATGGATCTCCCGTCCATTGACAGACAGATTTCCGTTTGGAAGAGCAGCAATTGCACTGTTCGAGGCGTATTTCATCAACGGTCCGTGGGTCGAATCATATTTAATCAGGTACACGATATCTTCGGCTGTGGCACAGGTGTGATTAATCGCAACGACCTCTACATCTGTTCTAAGTAGCGATGCACGGAGAACATTCCGACCTTAAGTATGCAATGTCAGAACGCCGGTTGTTTTCAGAGAGAATTGGAATGATCATTACCGATTCGGCCAAATCCGTTGATTCCAATCCGGCAAGGTGGGCTGAGCGAAGTTGATCGGGCCATTTTTGATGGCTGGTATCTTGTGTCGATGCTATACTGCGCGTTCAAAAGAGCGAAGGGTCACTTTCCAAGTTCAGACGCGTTTATATAAGACTCTAGCCATTTACACAAACTAGTCTTTCCGGGACTTGACCTTGCCCAAGTCGTTGAGCTCCTCTTTCCCCCGAGCTCTACCGGTACCCTGACTCGCCCAATATGCACGTGGAAGACACGAAATGGACGGTTTTGAAAATGAATCGCAGCTAGGTTGATCGGAAGTACTCTTTCCCCGTTCGTTGACGGCTTGTCAAATTTAGCGCTTGAAAAGCAAGCTCGGACAAAGTTGCTTGAGTCAACGGACAAATATGAGTCCGCGGGCTCACCGGCATCTGCTCCACCAAGTTCAAAGCCCTTACGTCTGTGATCTAAGATTTGCCTCACTGTGGACAATTATCTCCAGGGCTTCCGGGGATGCGCGGAGGCCCGATGCGGAGCCCTTGTGTGGAGCTGCGGAGGCCGGTTTTCCGGAGGACCAAGTCAAGTCTTGACGAGATTATCAATATCAAGGAGGCCAAGCTTTCTCGCCTTCATCTCTTAGGCCACTTTCATTCAGTAGCTATTCCTTCTTTCGCAAATTACCATTCAGAAATCCACAACATGCTTAGCTCTGGCCGGAGGCTTCAACAGGCTCAGACTATCCTTGTTGTCCTGCCTTCTTTTGTTCTTTTTGGGTACAATCTATCTGGCGTAGGTGGGCTTCTGAGCATAGGAGATTTCGCCAGCACGTTTCCCGCCATCGACACGGTTCACACCGTGGGGACCCAGCACAACACCAATAGCACAGTCCAGGTTGGCATTTCACACATCGTGTCGACAACAAGTGCAACAGCTAACAGCCGACTTGTAGGGCGTTGTGGTCGCAACCTTGACTCTGGGTGCTCTTGCTGGATCGCTTGCATGCACTTGGATCGGAGACGTATTGGGCAGGCGAAAGACAGCGTTCCTCGCCGGGTTATGCACACTCATTGGCGAGATCTTACAATGCACGAGCTTCCAACTTCCGCAGTTCGTCATTGGACGCTTTGTTGTCGGCCTCGGAGTCGGTGCACTCAGCACGAGCGTCCCTGTCTGGCAGTCTGAATGTTCTGAAGCAAAAAACCGAGGGAGGCATGTCGTTATCGACGGAGTGTTTATCTGTGTGGGCTACTTCTTGCAGTCCTGGATTAACCTTGGATTCTTCCAGATCAAACAAGGGTCGCTCTCCTGGAGGATGCCGCTCGCAATACCCTGCGTGATATCTGCGGTGCTGTTGTCATCTATCTTCATGTTCCCGGAGAGCCCAAGATGGCTAGCAAAGAGGGGCAGCTTGGAGCATGCGCGATCGAACCTTGCAAAATTGAGAGGCCTTCCCGTGGGCAGCGTCGAGATCGCAAGCGAGATGTCCGGCATCGAGGTCGCTTTGGAAGAAACAACTGGAGCGAACAGGAAGCGTGATCTCTTCGTCATGGGAGAACATAAACTGTTTTACCGCTTCACGTTGAGTATGGTCTTACAGTTTCTTCAACAGTGGTGCGGGTAAGTTGCGCTGTTTTCTTCTTCGCCTCGCCATATGACCGCATCTAACATGTGCACAGGACGAACCTAATTTCCGTATACAGCACTGTCATCTTCCAACAAGGCCTCGGATTGGACAGCCAAACATCGCGAATCCTATCTGGGGGAATGCTCACCTGGAAGCTGTGCTCATCGTTTGCCGCCTTTTTCACCATCGACCGTTTCGGTCGCCGAAAGCTGTTTATGGTCAGTGGAACTGGAATGTCCATGTGCATGCTAGCGCTCGCTGTGGCTACGAGCTTTCCCAAGAGCAACTTACCGGCGCAGGTCGCCTCGGTGATCTTCGTTTTCCTTTTCAACTTTTTCGTACCCATTGGCTTTTTAGGCTGCAATTATCTCTACGTTACAGAAATCGCGCCCAGCCGGCTTCGAATGCCAATGACGTCTTTCTCAACGGCCAATCACTGGCTCTGGTACGTTCATCATCGTTCTCCCTGGTCGCATCTTCAGACACTCGACATGCAAGTACTGATTAGCGCGTTCTAGGAACTTCGCCATCCTCATGATTACACCCATTGCTGTCGATACAATCGGATACCAGTACTACATACTGTACACTATCATGGGGGCCTGTATCCCTATACTCGTATACTTCCTTTTCCCAGAAACTATGGGCAGGAGCCTTGAGCAGATGGAAGACCTATTCAAAGAGAATACAACCATCCGCGGCGTGGTTCGGGAATCACTACAAGCTCCGATATCGTGGGAAGATGCCGAGGCTAAGGCTATCTCCAAGGGTCGCGAAACCTTGCACAAAGAGTCTGTGAGTGCTTGAAGGCTTGAGCGTAACGGACGAGGGATTGATTTCGCCAGACACAATTGTGAGAAGTGCACCATTGGCATGGCTGAGATTGAAAGCCTAAGTCTACCTGCTTGAAGGAATGTATTTCTAGACGGGCTCAGACCCAAAGAGACTTCTTTTCCGGCACTCTTCGAAACCCTGACAGAAGGTCAAAGCAAGGTGTTCTTTCTTTTTTTTTTTTCCCCTCCTCTCGCGGTCTGATTTTCATAGTCTCCCCAAAGAACTTGATTGTTCTAAATGAATGCCCTTCATGCTGGCAGAGAGTGTCATGATAGCGGCGTTTCCTGGTCCTCAGATGCGAAGTATTCCCGCTCATTTTGTCAAGCCACTAGATCCACCTGCGACTTCTTTGGATTTTGGAGTGTCACCTAATCTGGGAGTCTGGAAGGGTTAAATGGCTTGTGAGCAATGAAGGCGGTGATCTATATTTGTTTCGTCCAGAAAGTGGTAATCTCCGTGCAACCTGCCGCATTTTACCAGTTTATGTATGGTCCAAAAATCACATTTTTAGCTATCTCCATACTTCTCAGAGACCCGGATGTAGCGGATTATCGGAAACCTTCCATTCGCCCACATAAAGATCTCCCCGCTGTGAAGGAATAGTACTATCTTGAACTCGATTGTGAATCACTAACAGCTTGATAGAGTGTGAAAAAAACTTGAAACCTCAAGGTCTTTAACAGTCGTCGAGTCCACTTTGTTAGAGTCCTTTTGAGATGACATGCTAGGCCTAGACGGCCAAAACTAAACACGGAGTAACTTGGGATTGTTAGTCAGTGCATTCGAGTCAAAGTGGTGTTGTCTTCTACTCTGAACTTACATTCAACACGAGTAGGAAAGGCATGCCGAATATGTCTTTCTTCACAGTCCAAGACATCATGCACCGGACCGTCTCTTCTGGTTGACGCCACTCTATCATCCTCGGTTTGTTTTTGTCTGTCGGCACCTTGTGTCGCGATCTGTTTGCTCCCATAATGTGATCGTTTCTGATAACCCTAGGACCCAATCCAGGTCGAGTGACTGTGACAGGACGTCCGCTTACACAACTCGAGTCGCTAACAGCAGCATGTGCCATATCTTCGTAGAACTGCACAATGCTTTTCGCGTCCATAAGCTCCACCAAAAACACCGAGCCCGCGTGGGTTTTATCTACCATGTTATTACGCTCGACATCCACAACGGATACTCGTGTATTGCCGACTAAAACAGCGTGTGGCTGCCTTGTAAGCCTTAGGAACGCGTTGTTAACGGCCGCGATTTCTCCGGTTCGGCGACAAATAACATTTGGGGTATTGCAGCGTTTGATGAAGTCCTGGTGCACTCGGAGCGCGCGTTGAAAGCACTCCTCGGCAAAGGTCAGGTCATCGAAACCAAGATTGCCAAAAAGGCGGCTAGATGACCTCTCTATTGATGTAAGCGCTTTGGCAGCTCGCGATCGTTGATTAGACGACAGGCGTGATCGTAAAAATGCCGCAAGATCGCGGGATCGTCGATTGTACGGGTATGGCCCAGTGACAAAGGCAGCTGGCACAGTGCTCCACTGGGCCACCTTCTGTGGATCACGTAGCCCACTTATAGATGTGGGATAGCGTTGCTGGCCGTAAGACAGAGAACTGGAATGATGACCCTGCGGCGTAGCCATTGATCGATCTTCCATTGGTGCAACACGTGTTTGCTTATATAGAACATGCTTGAAGGACAAGCTCTCGTCCGCAGTAGGATTTAGCCCTGTAGCCTCTGCAGGTATGGAGTTGTTGTGTATACCATTGTACTCCTGTGATCCTCCTACAATATCGTGTGCACCATTGTGACACTGTCTGAGCGAAGCACTTTCAGCCATGTCATGTCGAGAGAGGCCATCAAGACGTGATCGGAGCTGTCCGGGCCTCGTCTGAGCGGGGGACTCGCACAGTCCTGGGAGATGTGCTGTGCGTACAGTCCTGAGAAGTCCGTCGTCGGATCGATGCTCCATCATCTCTCCACTATTCCGCCGCGCTGATTGGGCTCGTGTGGGTTGCGGTGCGTCGTTTATACTGTATCGCACATTCGGCGTAGATCGGGCCGGTTCGAACAAATTCTCCAGCATTACTGTGGATGGGACCCATTCAAACAGGCTTCCCAGCGTTTGCGTAGACAGAGACTGTTCATGCGCGGCTGAACGAAAGATGGAAGATCCGTAACCTTCTTCTCGAGACTCTTGACTCATTGTCGGTAAAAGGCGGTTTACCCCATTACCAGAGCGAAAATTGCGGCCTGCGTGTACCAGCATGTCAAGTTCCGCTTCCCCACGCACCGTTGATTGCGTTGCTGATTCGACCTCAGTGGGCATACCGAGTGCGCTTTGTTCGTACTGATTGATGATTGGAGTCTGGCACATTGCCATCGTCGCATCCTGTTGGAAGGGAGGGCTGGCTGCCAACTCTGTCCGTGACGCGTGCAGAAGGCTCTCAGTCCTTTCTCGTGACTCATCCCTGCACAGCTTCCCAAGGCCATAGAGGCTGAAACTACTTGGAGTACGGGTGTCCACTAGATCACATGTCAATCGATATAAAGCATGGCAGGTTCCATGGCTTACGATAACCCTGTCGGGGTTCACGCGCGAAACTGTCTACCGTCTTGCCGTGAGACAGCATTTCGAGCCCTGTGCCGCCCAGAAACGAGAGGCTACCCGTTTGATTTATGGGATTATTGTCATTCTTCGAAATCCTATTCACAGATGTCAGCACGACTTTGCTAGAAATCGGGGTTTCGTGGATGAATTGCTACTTATTGTGACGTATCAAAACAAGAACTCCAAGATCAGCGTTGCCGTACTGACTCGATGTGTAAGTTCGTCTTACTGCGCGGCTGATTACTGCGCGGCTGGGTGTTTCAAACAATTATTACAATTCAAGCCAAGATGGTGATTTGGCAGTCTTCACCGTTGCAAATTTGAACAATCAACTAGCCTGGGCGCTGATACGAGAGTGGTCCAGACTGAGTTTCTTCCCCCACGAACGGCGGCAGTAACATGACTAACTGGGGGTATCGTATCACGACACGCACATTGAACGGTTTGTTTACTCCACTAAGAACGTCGGACTTTTTCAAGTGCGGACAATTGATGTGCCGAGATTTCCCAGGTTGCGTACAAAGCGGCTGTTGTCCGCGTGGACCCTGTCAAATTCCGCTGTCTCCGTTGAGCATGTGGGAAATTGCAACTGCGAGGCCCACAAAGATCGCACTATAACGACGATCTTGTTTTTGCATAGGCCTGTACTCCTGCGCCAGCCACGCTGACCCAGGTCTGATGCATTCATTGCGAAGGCTGATGTCACTTTACTTGGGCAGGAACTCGCGTCGCAACCATCGCATTCTCTACAAGCTGCGTGAGCTCTATCTGTATCTTGCTTGTATTGTTCCCCATCTCGCTTCAGAGAGACTGCAAGTCTTCCGCAGAGGCTACAAAAAGCCATCTTGGACTGAAAAAATCTCAAACAAAGAGACCCGATGTAATTCCACAATCTCCGAAACTGTGTATACAGCTTTACTTCTCGCCTTACTTCGGCGAGTCCATGAATAGTCCCGGGCGTGCAGCGGTATCAAACCGCCGCTTTGGCGTTTCGGACTCTGTCACGTCGGAGTTACCTTTCATCCGCCCACAGCACTCCGGCATCCGTTGGCCAATGGGTTCGCAGCGTGATTGCGACTTGCAGACCTCGCTCCAGCTTCCCAGACGATGCGCTGGCATCAGCCAATCTTGAGAAAGGGAAGCATCGCGAAAGTAGCAGCTGTTCCCGCCTCAGTCTGTCTTGTCGACGTTTTGCGAGGTAATTCTTTCGCTTCTGCGATTTCACCTTTTTCTTGCTGACTCAAAATCTCTCCTTCTGGCCCCGTCAAACGAAAGACACACTTGGATCGGTCATGGCTCGCCTCTTAGCAAAACGGAAAAGCAACGATGCAACGTCGAAGGGCAACAACAAAGCACAAAAACGAGCTCACGAGAGGCCTCGGCAGGACAGTGAAATACAATACCAGGAAACTGGCATAATGCAACGAATCTCTCAGAGCGATGCAGCAGGCTTCATCGGAAGTGCAAGCGGCTTACATTTTGTCCGCTTTGTTCAGAGTGCCTTGTCAACCGAGAGCTCCAAAGACGCCACGCCGGCTCATTTGCTGGAACAAAGTCTTGCCTCAGGAGAGGAGCGTGGTCTGACAGAAATTCTCGGCGGCCCTACTTCGCCATGCCTTTGGCATACTCATGAGGTGTCCTTGCCCAGCCCTCACAGTTCGGAGGTCTCTTACGAAGACCTGATCAGGTGGTCTCAGGGCTACTTTGACAATTGGCACCCTGCGTATCCTTTCCTTCACACCCCAAGCGTACTCCGAGCCTTCGACAATGTGTCCTTCACAGCCCTCGACCACATGAGGGACTCTTTAGACCCGCTTGAACTGGTGATGGTTCGATCAATCCTGTCGATATCCCTCGCCGATCGCCGCCAATCACCTCCGGACACAAACATGAAAATCATTCCCGATCAGCTGGTCTTCCAATCGTACGATGCAGCTATTGGTAGTGTGGAGAGGACTCTGTCGAAACCAGCGAGCATCAGAACAATTCAAGCAGTGATCAGTGTACAGCTGTTCTTGATTTCTATGCTCCGATACTCTACCGCCTCCAGGCTTGGTGGGCTGCTTCTGCGAATGACTTTCCAACTTGGTCTGCACAGGTGCCCTTCCAGATATACAAGTTTTAGTCGGGAAGATATACAGATGCGCAAGCGCATATTCTGGGCAGTATACACCTTGGACAGGCACTTGAGTCAGACCCTTGGGCTTCCACTTGGGATTCGGGATGACGATGTCGATGTGTGTTATCCAGACAGGGAGAAACATTCCCATAAGTCCATGAGGCATGCTCGTAAGTATCGGCAACCCAACCGCCGGGTGAGTCCGCGCAATTGACATTTTCGGTAGCTACAGATGACCAATTTACTACACTTCACTTTTTTGCTCGACATGCCGAGATCAAAGGCCTGATACTGGAGCTTTGCAACAAGTCCATCGACCATCGACAAAACGCTCCGTACAGCACGACAGACATCGTTGCGAAGATGACGAAATGGCAAAATGACCTTGACGTTTGCCTGGATGGGTTTGAAGAGACAAATGCTACCATCAACAACGCTTATCTTCAGATGACTCTCTTCATACTAAGTCAGGAGAACATAATTGCGCTTTATAGACCCTTGTTAAGCGCACAAAAGAAAACCGTTTACGGTGATTCTGCACTCCAAAGCTGCATTGGCGCCTCCCGGGCAATTATACGAACGTTGTACCAATACCTCGGCAAAGTTGCCGCACCAATCATGACCACAGACAAACCGCTGCCAGCACCATTGATATGCCCTTCGTTCACTTGGGCGACATGGCAAAGCGCGTTCATCGTCATTTACGCTGGAACACATGGTCAACTGCCTGGATTGGATGGGAAGAGGTTGGTAATGACGAGAGAACATCGAGCGAAATGAAAGCTGATCTGTGATCAGGTTAGTGGACGAAAGCATCTCCGTGCTGAAACATATTGCTTTGCGTGGAGGGAAGTGGCCCAGCGCCTGTGCGGCTTCAATCCTAGGCCTTAAAAAGCACCTTCCGGTTTTCGTGAAGCGAAAGCCTATGTACACCAAAGACTCGATCATGCCAGAGAGCGTTCCTAGTGTTGACCATGAACGAAGGGAAACAGCCGACACCATCTCGTCACGTGGGTCAATCGAAGAATTCAACAGCTTTAGCCAGGCACCGCAATTTCCCAGCAACAGCAGCCCCTGTGGCCCAGGACTCAGGGAAGGTAGCCTTGGCGCGACGTCTAGAGAGCAAGATCGGACATATGCCATCACAGAAGTTCCGCAGCATCATAGGACACACGAAGCAGAACACGACTCCGTTGCGCTGACTCCATCGTTGTCGTTCCAGAAGCATCATAACGAAGCATCATGGCCACAATAGGGTTTAGACGCATGTTGCTGGTGGTGCGGCTGCAGCAGGCAGACGATCCACCATCTCATGCTGGAGTGCGGAACGTGGCGGAGATAACGAAAGACCATGCTACAAAGCCTGCGTTCTGACAGAGCATTAATCGGCAAAAGACGAGACTAGACAGACTTGAAGGCTCTTAGGGAGGACGCCATCGCAGCCGTGCTTCATTCCATTGAAAACGCAGATGTGGGCAAGAAGCTGACAGACGACACGCACAAGCATGACTCTTGGGACATCGATCGACTCGGTCGAGATAGAGAGGGTGACGCGACCAATATTGATAGAGGATCATGTAAGGGCGAGGGACGCGGAAAAGAGGAACGTAGGAGGACATAAGATTATCAGCTTGAATACAGTATTATTCGAATGGAAAAAGGAGGATGGCGACGGAGGTGATAACTGACATGACGTATTGCCGGTCGAAATTTCGGCAAGGCCCGACATCTGGGACTTCCTGGAAGTCCCAGACGCGTTACATGGGACAGGGCGCTCTAATCGAGAAGACCCCAGTCCCGCCTTCCACCTAGCGTCTCCACATCCCCCATCCGACTGTTTCGTGAGGACCAAGAGCCATGCACATAAGTACAACCAGGCTCATGCAGTGTCACGACTAACTCCGTCGCACCTGCGCCGCGCGCTTTTGCTTGTTTTTGCTCGTCCATATTGTCGACGGAACTACGCCCGACCATGGCAGGTTCTTCCACGCTTCGGGAGCATGGACCAGTGAACATGACAGAAAGTGACAAATGGAGGATTGACAAGGTTTGCAGAGGTCTCCCAATGTGACGCAGCTGCTCATCGCCCATGTTGCAGGCTTTTGAAACCCGTTGGACTGAGGTGCCCCAATATGCAGTCGAGCACCGTTGTGGTCAGACTACGTCGAATGGAAAGCGTAACAGTCATGCAAGTTGGTGAAGAACCCTCTTGCGGATGCGCAACAAGATCGTCGAAAGTCTGCACAAGAAGCAGTTTCGGCAAGGTCGGTCTACGGCGAATCCTCCCGGTTGACGTTCTGCAGTCATGTCCTCAATGCTGGTCGACTCGGGTAGAGCGCCGCTTGCAGGGTTGGATTTCGTGCGAACCCTGCGAGGAGGAACCTCGTCTGTGGCGGACCTCTTCAGAGGCATCTCGAAGACCGTGTCTGCGTTAGAAGCGAAGTGGAACGAAGAAGGATTTGGGCAGTCGAGGCGCGTTGCTCGCAAGATATCAGCCGCAGATGGTGGTCGCGAGTTAGTACATTTCGGGCCTCAGTAGGTTATCCCCGGGGACAGAATCCTGGCCCTGACCCTATACCCTACCTGCGTTCCGCCCACGCTACTTGCCTCGCCGATCATTCCTTCTCTCCTCTCCCATTCCTCCCTATATGCAGCCTCTCTGTCCCGTCTTTCCTCGTTCTCTGCTTCTCGCTGTATCCTTACAATCATCCTCTTCCCTCCTTGCCTTTCCTCCCATAACCTTCTTGTCCTCGCTTGCAGTAGAGTGATTGCCTCCTTGGGGTTGTGAATCGTTGTCCCGTTCTTAGCGGTCATGTCGATAGAGGAGTGCTATCTGCCTGGCCGTCAAGCTGAGCTTCATCCTAACATGCATGATCATGCATGCGGCATCGTTCGGCCGCCTAACAATGCGACGAACCCCGTGGCGCGCCGCCTAGGATCAGTCTCGCTTACCAAATATCAACCTCACTTTTTATATTTGCCGCCGATGGCTTTATTCCAGTGTCGTTCCATGGGTACAGATTCGCTTCTCTGCTAATGTCACTATATAGGAAGCCGGATAGCACGGGAAGCCGGGCACTCCTACGTACTAGTTTCGCGTTCTTATTCGATTTTTACGTGTCCTTTCTTCTTTCTTTATTATACTTACTTAATCTAAAGATACGCTTACTATAGCCTTAGTAGCTTACTAAAATAGTGAATACTCTTTAACTTAAAAGTATACTTACGCGTTTAATATACTATTCTCTAATTAGCTTACCTAAGCTTATAAGTAGCGAGTGAGATCAAGGATGTCGAGCTAGAGGTAGTAACAATAAGAAGCAGATATGGAGCTCGCGGTCAACGGCGACTGAGCGCCGAGATAGCTCTCCTCGTTATCTACTGCTTGCACCCGAGGCATACAGCTCACGACCTCCCCTCGTTCACATCTTGCAAACCTGTGCTCCTTAATGCGAATCCAGACATTGTAAGGTCTATACGACCATAGATTGAGGTGACGATGGTGCCATGATGTCCCTGGCGTTCACCGTGCGGCCGAAGACAGGTGGTTTATACAGTACTATCTTCGATATGCTGCGATATCGTACTCTTCCCCATATCGACATCGGTAACCTCTAGCGCATTCGGGCCCATCTTATGCTCCCACAACTTGTCCAGCACGGTCTTGAAATCGTCAAGGAAGATCGTGTCTGTCAAGCACTTGAATACGAATGCAAACTTCCAGAAAGGGTTGAGACCACCGATTTTCACGACCGTCGTAACCGACAATACGTCCACGATCACGAAAGCAACGCTCAGACTCATGCTT
This sequence comes from Cladosporium sp. IMV 00045, assembly GCA_001931905.2. Lineage (NCBI taxonomy): Eukaryota > Fungi > Ascomycota > Dothideomycetes > Cladosporiales > Cladosporiaceae > Cladosporium > Cladosporium sp. IMV 00045. Next base: position 172,033 of record MSJI02000604.1, on the reverse strand, counting down.
AGCAGCAAGACACCGAAGCGTGGCGAAGCTCTGACGAGTTCGATGAAAGAGAAGCTGTAGTGGGATTTGATGTTCCACAAGAGGCTGACCGTTGTGAACAGCCACCAGGGATCGCTGGGAGTGACGGTCAGTATGTTGCAAGCTCAAGCAAGAAGCAGTCAGTCCGCTTGTCAATTAGGTCGGCTTACCGACAAAGCGCCTCCAATGGTCTGGTGCTCAAGAATAGAGAAGTATTGATACCATTGAAGTAGGCAAAGTTGGCATATATTTCAAGAATCCAATACGACTGGACCGCAATGATGGTGCCAATGTAGATTCGACTGACGGTGGGGCCCAGGAAAGGTCGGTTCTTGAGCCAAGCAACAACATTGTGCAAATTCCACGAGATGATCATGCAAGTCGCTGTCGCAGACAAGTACCAACCATAAACCGGAGGTTCGAAAAAGATGAAGAAGCCGTTCGGCACGGCGATGATTAGCTGGAGTGGATCAGCGCTTGCAGGAATGACACGAAGGCCATCGAGACACGAACCTCAACAAGAATAAGCTTGTGGAGTATGACTCTCCGTCGCATATTTGCGACAGTTAGCATGATCATAAACACCAGAGTTCCCACCATCATACCCTGCGACCAGGCCTCGAGTGTTGGATGGTCCGGGTTGGAGGGTTTACCCGGTTGGTCGAGATCACTAGACGGCTTCATGATGATCCAGGATGTGTAGCCTTCACAACGGGCGCTACCAGAGCGAGAGCGTATTCAGCTGTGGGCCTTTGCGGTGGATGGGTGTAGAGTTGATGGAGACAGAGTAAACGCCATCGGCGGGTTCATGGCTATGTTAAAGGGCTAATCGTAGCGCGGAGAACAATCCCAGTGCAGGGGCCATTCTTGCGCGGGGTGAACGCCACGCTTATAGGGCTTACAGGGATCATTCGATAGTCACGGTAGACGATGTTGCAGGTGTGACTAGCGCCACAGACACATGTTGACACCGTTCCAGCGGATGGCTGACTCGTATAGCGACCGCATTCGTAAACTAATATAGTACATCAGGAACGATACATGCATTGCTTCTCGACATATCGCTACTCAGAACCGCCTGGACCAAATCTCTTCGAAGGCAACAATTGATACATACCATGAAGTACATGCTGTCTTAGATCCGCTCGACCACCTTCTCGACTCGCCTGGCGCTCATTTGGCGCTCATTCTCCCTCTACCAGACCGATCTCACCGACAGCGCCTTCAGCTTGACATTCTCTGCATCTCCCTCCGAGAACAGTCTCGCCTCCACATCGGCATCATCAGGGAAGATCTGCGCAGTGATGGTAGACTCACCCTGACCGCCAAACACTTCAACAGATGACCAGTCCAACAGAACACGAAGCTTGACTTGACCGCGGTTGTTGGCCAAAAGCGGCGCGTACGAAACGCCGCGGAACAAGTCACTGAAGGATGAATTTCCCGACGCCGTGCGATCAACGAACATCTGTGCGGTGTTGAAATCGTAGCCAATGCGGGTACGAGCCCCGTCATCCCCAGCTCTAACGTCAACGCCAAAGCGGCTCGAGTTTTTACCAGGGTGGAAGGACAATTCGAGGTCGAATGTCCTGTGCGACATTGGCAGGTCAACGCTGCCGGAGTCCAGTCGCTTCCAGGACCGTTGCAGAAGCGGCCGTCCGCGCTCGATGGCGTTCAGTTGAGACACTGGTTGCTGTACGAGCTGGACCCTGCGATTCAATGTCTTCAAAGCCAGGCTTCTAGGAATGCTCATTGCACTTCGCCACGGAGAAGTGGGGATGCGATCGGCAAAGGCCCAGCTCTTCATCCAGCCAATAGCAACATGCTTGTTGACTAGAAGTCCGTTCCAGGGAACGGCGGCGTAGTAGTCGGGACCCCAGTCAGCCCAGTTCGCCTCAGGCGAAACAGTATCGTTGGGCCCTGTGGCCATGCCGTTACGCGGGCGACGAATAGTGTCTTCGTCGGGCGTGAAACATGTGCCATCGAACGATCCAATGAAGTACTGGGTGCCGGAGCCTTCAGGGAATGCAGGCCCTCCGGGATTGAGTCCCAGCATCAACAGCCATTTGGATTCACCCTTGCGCCCATCAACGTAGAACTCAGTCAAGCTGGGGCATTCCCAAACGCCCCCAACCGCATTGAATGGGCCGAACTCGCTAACCAGCTGCCACTCCTTCAAGTCATGCGAGGTATAAAGAAGTACCTTGTGTTGGAGTGCGAGCGCTAGAGCCGTGACCCAGTGGTTTTTCGGCGCATACCAAAACACAAATGGATCACGGAAGTCTCTCCATTGATCGGCATACTGCGACGGAGGCTCTGGAATGACTGGGTTGCCTTCGTACTGCTCCCAGGTAAGGCCATCATCAGTGCTATAAGCGATAGACTGAGCTTGCGTGCCTCCACGCACGAACTGACCATTAGATAGCGCCAGATCCTGCGGGTACATCGCGACCATGGGCGGGTTGGTGCTGCTTCCCCACCCAGAAGTTCTCTTCGTATCAGTGACGGCGCTTCCTGAGAAATAGAATTCCTTCAGTGGACCAGCTGGAGAGTCAAAGGCGCTGAGGGCCAATGGCTGCTCGTCCCAGTGCATCAAATCGGGGCTGATTGCGTGACCCCAGGACATGTTGCCCCAGACATTGCCGGTAGGATTGTGCTGGTAATACAAATGGTATTTGCCTTTGTGATAGACCAAACCATTGGGATCGTTCATTCAGTTCTTCGCGGGCGTGAAGTGGTATTGCGGACGATACAACTCGTCGTAAGACTGTGCGAATGCAGTTGCGGCTACACACGCCGCCGCAAAGATGGCGCGGGTCTTATAAGAACCGAGGAAAGACATTGCAAGATACAGCAAATGGTCGAGAAACCCCAATGTATGCGCGAAGTTGATGTGTTGTTGTTGTTGTTGATGTCTCTCCAATGCCGCAGCGGTGACGGGCTTTATACCATGGCCGTAGGACATACTCATCGTCGCCTACATGACTTCGCCGCTAGAGCTCTGCTCCTTGTTCGGATCCTAGTATCCCCTATCGGTCCGAAGTATGATGTTGTTGGCGGTTACGTCGCATCTGCGCTGGGGAATCGCACGGTGAGCCCAGGGACGGAGACAGGGGGAGCACACTACAGGTGCCATTGTGACTTCTGATATTCGTTTGCTTGCATTAGGCGGCCGTAAGATTTGCGTGATTTCCAACACGACGGCGAGCAACCTTCATTGAGCGAAAGAGGCAAGATTGTAGCAGCCCCATGGAGACTCCGCACGATGCTCAGCCTCCAAAGTGGAGTGGTAGGCTGGGGAAGCATATGCAGACTGCTTCTAGCGTGGGGGACGGATGTAGCCCACCTTCTAGCCCGCCTTCTAGCGCACATGCACGCCACTGCACGGATGCATCTCACCTTCTAGCGTGAAGAGATGGAAGAGTTTCATATCCTCGCGGTGAGGGCTCGCCAGCCCCCTTGATTGAATTCATGCACCCAAGAAAGCCACCCACCGCTATGACGCAGCCCGAAGACGACCCATCAGCACTTCACTCGCATCAACTGAGCCAATCTAGCAATCTCCACAGCGCACGAACTGCGTCGACCTGATCAGTGATCACTCATGATGGCCCACAACTTCCATGCGCTAACGCGAGCTTTGATTTTTTGGGATCCTTGAAATGGCCCGAGCGGACTGGACCGTTGCAGCACAACCCATTCGCAAACTGCAATATGCCAGCGACGACGGCACGCACGGCATCATCTCCTCGAAGCCCAAGCGTGGCAAGATATCCAAGTCAGACTCCGTCTGAACAGCGACTACGAATGGCGTCAAGCGGTGGCCGTCGAAGGTTGACGAGCCAACAAGAACAGAGCGTATCCCTTCCCACCTGCCACTTTTGGTATCCATAACACGTACTACGAGCCGTCTTTCCTCCGCAGAACGCACGGAAGTAAATGAGGATCCCGTCTGACTGTGGAGCGTTGCTCTGGGGAAAGCTGAATGGCCAGCGACGAATTATTAGGACTCCACGCTGAAGATTGAAAGCATTCGAAGTCGCGATTGAGGATCGTCACTATCTCAGGGTGCGCCACACTCATCTGGCCAGTGAGAAAGGCTGTGTCGTACCTGACCTCAATCTGCTAACAATCGTCGTAGACGCAAACACCGAATACGCAATGTGTTTTTCTGGGGAAGTAGCACAGCTACCCACTGGTCGCAGGTGCATTCAGGGCTGCATCAACAGCGGCATATGTCTGCTCGCTTAGTATCTCACCGCGAAAGCGCCGGGTCACATGCAAATCTGCAACAATATCTGTGTTAGCCTACCTCCATAGCTTGTAAGGCTTGCATATATCGGCTTCTGGAACGTTTGAAATGGTGGCTCTTTATGCACACATAAACACGGCAGGCACAATTTCCGCTACATTACATCCTTCATGAACAATCCTTCTAGGGTTCCGCCGTGGGTAACGTTAATGCTCGGCGAAGGCTAATTGAAAAGGGAGGGAAACCTATCAGAAGCAAAGGCTCATATGCATTCGTTGAGTTGCAAACGATCAGCTCACTAACATCCGTGCATGTCGCCTCTCGACATTGGCGAAGCAAGAATGCGGCGAGACAGGAGCAAGACGCCACAGGTCAGCATTAGTGACACGTCCTTCCTACGCTCGAAAACTAGCATCATCATGCTGTTCGAGGCCAGCGACCAGTGCCAGTCTTTCGCCAGTTGGCGTCTGTTGGGGACCAGAAATCGCGCATCAGGGAGTACATAAAACTCCCTTGGGATCGCTCTCTGATGCCCTAAGACACATTCCTCATCATCTGCAGAATGTGATGACCCCAGGATGGTAGGAACGCGCGCCGCGCGTTGCGGGGAGACTGCTCTGTGGTTACAGATGCAGCCCGCTCCAGAGCAGGTTGCAGATCACGTGATGTGCTCTGCTGCTCTGTTTGCTCTGCTGCTCTGCTGCTCTCGGGATAACAGAGCAGAGTGCATCTCTCACGGATCTCCTTAGTATATAGGATTGGAGTTAGTCCACGGTTTATAGGAGCCTCGTGCTCAATCTAAGTAACGAAGCTAGTGCTTGAATTCACTGTCCAAGTACATTAATCATTCAGATCGCTATCACTCTCCATTGTTCATACCTGAGAAGCCTACCCCTTAGTCAACTTCCCGCCACCGGCTATCATCCCCATTACACAGAACTCCGAAGAAGCTACACACTGCAACCTTTGACCAATCAAGCTGACCATCACCATGCGATTCGCAATCAAGAAACCGGACAACACCGAGGGTGCAACATGGCCGGCCGTCATGGTTGGACTGTTCGTCGCTTTTGGTGGCGTTCTGTTCGGCTACGACACCGGAACGATTGGCGGCATCCTAGCCATGGATTTTTGGCAAAAGACGTTCGCCACTGACGGCGAGAGTATCACTCCCGCCCAAGATTCGCTGATCGTTTCCATCTTGTCAGCAGGAACGTTTTTCGGAGCTCTCATGGCGGCGCCGTTTGCTGACATTCTCGGTCGACGTTGGGGCCTCTTTGCCGCGTCTGGCGCCGTTTTCAACCTCGGTGTCATCTTGCAAACAGTCGCAACCACACAGCCGGTGTTCATTGCGGGAAGGTTCTTCGCTGGGTTAGGCGTTGGTATCCTCTCTGCGATCGTGCCCCTTTATCAGAGTGAGACTCTGCCGAAATGGATCCGCGGTTCGGTAGTTGGAGCCTACCAACTGGCTATCACGATCGTGCGTCCCACCATCAAGACCGTATTTGTTGCACATGGCGTTTATACGTTTCACAGGGCCTCTTTCTCGCAGCCATTGTCAACAACGCCACAGGCACCCGAAACGATACGGGTTCTTATCGCATTCCCATCGCAGTCCAGTTCGCCTGGTCCATCATTATTTGCGTTGGATTACTGTTCCTCCCGGAGACTCCGAGATTCCTCATCAGGCAAGACAAGCACGAACAAGCGGTGCAAGCTCTCAGTCGACTCCGACGTCTTGATCCCAAGCACACTTCGATCCTCGAGGAGATCGGTGAGATTGAAGCCAACCATCGATATGAGATGAGCCTCTCGAAAGCTACCTACCTGGACTGCTTCAGAGGAACAATCGGCAAGAGGCTGCTATGCGGATGCGTGCTTCAGGGGCTACAGCAACTCACCGGCGTGAATTTTATCTTCTATTACGGCACGCAGTATTTCCAGAACGCAGGTTTCCAAGACCCATTCATCATCTCGGTCATCACAAAGTGAGTACATCAGACTTCCTTTCGTTGGAACTTTCGAAGGTCAGCAGCTAATGGAGATCCTCAGCTGTGTCAATGTCATTTCCACCTTCCCAGGACTCTACCTCGTTGAGAAAATGGGCCGTCGCAACCTTCTCCTCATGGGTGCGGTTGGCATGTGCGTGTGCCAGTTCATCGTTGCCACTACAGGAACTGTCGCTGGCACCGAAGATCTCGCCGCGCAACGAGTGGCTATCGCATTCGTCTGCATCTACATCTTCTTCTTTGCAAGCTCTTGGGGCCCCGTCGCTTGGGTGGTCACGGGCGAGCTGTTCCCGCTGAAAGTCCGCGCCAAATGCTTGAGCATGACCACGTCAACAAACTGGCTTCTCAACTTCGCCATTGCCTACGCCACTCCTTACATGGTGAACGAAGGTGCAGGCTACGCCAACTTGCAATCCCGCGTTTTTTTCGTAAATCTTGCCAATGCATCTCGGGCACACTCTACCAACCTAACTTCAATTGCAGGTCTGGGGCTCGTTCTGTTTCGTCTGTATCGCTTTTGTCTGGTTCATGGTGTATGAAACCAAGGGCTTGTCGCTTGAGCAAATCGACGAGTTGTTCAGTGTCGTTCAGCAGGCCCGCAAGTCCAAAAGCTTCACGCCGCATGTCAGCTTCCAGGATGTCGAGGCATCGGGCAAGAACGGATTTACCCTGCGAGAGATCGAGAGCGCGAGTGTGGATGCCCCGGCTGCCTGTAATTCAGTCTGAAAGCAAACCGCAGACAGCAATGAGATTCTCATTAGCCAACCGCAGTGACGTTCGGTTGACCGTTCGGCAATTTAGGCCATCTGCGAGGGCCCACGACTCGTTCAGTGTGTGTATGTAGTTGACTTGGAATGAGAAGCGGTAACAATGCATTAGCTATCTATGAAGTCAAACTCAAAAAGACACTTCCCCCTACCTCTAGTGCAGTTCTTGATGTTTCCATAATGTTACTATAAATATCCCTTACTGAGACATTGAGATTAGAGTACTTGACTACTAGAATACCACTAGTATAATCGACTCTGCTCTACCCTATATATAGGCATTTCTATAGTAATTTTGAACATTGCCTATATACTTTCTTTTTGAGTACTTTAAGTTGGTAATAAAACTTAGCTAAATTAGAACATATCAAATTTTAAAGTAGATTAAAGTATATGAAATTTAATGGAATTGCTATCTGAAAAGTCAATGGCATTGCTTCCAAGCCCTTAAGGCCTTACACAAAGGTCAATAGAATTGCCCAAGTTCCTTCGGAACATCTAATTACGCCCGTCAGTTGTGCAACAGGCTGACCCGCCTTTTGGTGAGGACGAGTGTGAACAAGCAAGGACAGACCTTGTCGACTGGGCATGTTGAATATATGGACTGATGTCGAACCAAGTCGTCAATTGGCTTTCGCTAAGACAATGATGTTAGACCTCTGGCTCCTTTTGAGTCGTGAGGAGAGAAGGGCACAATAAGCAACAGTGCAGAACGGCAAGTTTGAGGATTGGCAGGACTGTTCTGGAGTGTTGAGCACAGATTTCGGCAGCTGATACGGACAATGAGATAGAATGGTACAACTGGGAAGCCGAGTTCGGACCTTGATACAGATTTGCCTCGTCATAACGCTGTCCAGGGGCATGCCACCGGCGTTCACTGTGAGACTCAAGCCGATCTTCTTACACTCTCTGAATCTCGCTGGCTTTCACGGAGAGATGCAGTGGCAGTGGGCGCACACCATCTCATTACTTCAAGCTAGAGTCCATCGCATGGGAATACAAAGCTTTGTTTCGTCTACTCGATTGAACCTCCGTCTTTGTGGATACATCTGTGCCTCCAATCCAGGTAAGTTACCTATGGCAGCTGTCTCAAACGAGTCACCAGTGATAAGCGCACCCACGAATGATAATGAAGAAATTGGCTGATACAGACAATGAAGTTGAGGAATTCGATCAAGAAGCTGGCTTCATACCTTGAAATAGGTAAAGCGCAGATGGTGCTTTTTCCTAAGGCGCAACCAACACAGCCGATAAACTCATCCTGCCCTTAATTAGCGCCCACGCCCATATCCCATTAGTAAACACAATATCAATAAAGCTAAAAACAAGACTGCCCCCAAAAACAACAGAATGATACGCCCACGCATCCTCCGGCGTGATCCCGATTCGCGTGACTGCAATCGCCCACGGCAGCACCCAGCAGAGATTGCTCACCAGGGACTGATATAAGTACCACCTCGCCCTGCTTGCGAGGAGGGTTGTGGCTAGTTGCGTGGAGATTGCGTAGAAAACATAGCACCAGTCGATTGTCTTCCACATGTGCGAGGTGATTTTTGCCACACTGGACGATGCCGAGAGGTAGAGTGCGCAGCACTCTGCGCCGTAGAATGAGAGGAATAGACACGTTGGCACTTCCATTGCAAGGGCGACGGCACAGGAAATCAGTGCGGGTTTGGCGATCCCTGTGCAAAAGGTCAGCCTGCATGATACCTTTCTCTCAAGTTGACGCTCCTCGAAGAACTTCACTGTTACCTCGCAGCTGCCCCATGCTAGCCCTCGGCCGTCGCACAGCAACGCCTACGTCTCCCCTCCACGCTCCTCACGCATGCCCAACAAACGCCAACGACGTAGCCTCTCGAGCCTGCACGGGAATCATGACCAAGCCCCAGCGAATCGTATCAAAAACTCCCCCAAGCCGTCGCGTAGTCCGATCCCATCGCCACAATCCCACTGACCAGCCACAAATACAGTGCATTCCGGACGGCCGACTCCGTGAAAGTGAAAAATCCAGGCCGCAATAAAACCCCCAAACCCGCAAACGGATGCCGACTCGTGCTCACCCTCTCGTGCCCCCCTCGTCTCTTACACCTCGTCCTCCTCGCCATGGCGAGGAAATACGCCAGCCCAGCAAATGCCGCCACAAGCTTACACGCCAGCTGCGTCGCCGCTTGCGCATTCACCGTCGGTTGCACCTGCGGAATGTGGAACTTGGAAATGATGAGCATGTCGAGGACGATGTTCACGGCGAACTTCACCGAGCTGATCAAGACAGGCACGTCCGGCCAATCCAGCGCGCCTGTAGCAGCCGCAACGGCCGTCTCGAGCGCAGACGAAAGGGTGGTAAAGGCTGCGATGCGCACGTATGTCAGCGACAATGCTCGACTCGCTTCAGGCACGAATGCATTTGCGAATTGCGGTGCGGCGGCGACGAAGGCGATCGACATGATGAGGCCGAGGATGCTTTGGGAGGTGATGAGGGTGTACGACAGGCCGTGGCGGCCAGCGAGGGTGCGGTTCGATTTGTCTGCGATGATGTTCCAGGCTGCGCGGGGGAGGCCTTCGTTCAGCACCTCGGCGACGACGCCGATGTACGTGTATGCGTCGGTGGTTGCTACCATGCTTGAGTCGATGTTGGTGACCCAGAATTTGCTTAGAGTGCTATAGAGTGCTGGGAGGATGAAGGCGAGGGTGTTGATGAGGAGGGTGCCTGTGTCGCTGCTGCGGGTCCAGGGTTTTGCTACTGCTGCTGCTGACGCATGTTCTTCGGTATTGGTGGATGGTTGGTGGTCACCACGGTCTTCAGATATTGATGAGGCGCTAGTGTAACCGGGTTATATAGCTAGTGTAACTAGGATATACCGGCTAAGGGACAGTTAGATAGAAAATTAGGGTTAGTAAAATTTCTCCGAAAAAATCGAAATTTCGAGGAGTAACTAAGTATAGTCCGAGCGAACGCTTTATAGGTATCGTCCAAGAAAAAGCAAGAAAGAATAACCGGTTGCGCTTAAGTGGTTGAACACCTGCATGTACGTCACATGCAGTAGTGACGGCAAATGGTAAACTTCACTTCACGAGTCGTGAGGGGCTTGCAGGCGCCTTCCGCGCCACAAGCCGATTGCACACTTGATGTAACTGCTTCACGTGGTTTTTAGTGGAGTTGGCAGGTTAGACGCTGAGGACGGCGCGGATCTTTTGCCAAAGCGTTTTGTCGAGTCTTCCGTCAGATGGCGGAATACCAGTGGGAATTTGTACAATTCGTCTAAGTTACACGCTATAGCGAGGTGGGAAGAGAACCGCTCACGCGTCAAGTTGATAAGAACAGGATGCCTCAGGGTGCCGGCCGATGAGGTAGAATTTATCCTAACTTACCTCAACAACGAAATTTTCTTTCTTGAAAATCATGGTCGCCTTCCATTTCTGATGATCTCGGTCCGCAGTGGCCCATGAAGTATACGAAACCGGTTCCCTTGGTCGAATATTGTCAGGCAGTGAGTGGAAAGCTTACGGTAGCTGTTTATGTATCTGCTGGATTGCGGTTGCATTTACAATTACCTCATCTGGATCAGGATGCACGGTATGACTCTCGAAGGGATTGGTGCATGACGCTATCGCATCATCAGACACGGCTGATCACAGCCCTACGAGAATCGGGGTATCCAACCTCAGAAAACACTTCTGACAACGCCCATGACATGTTTCTTCATGCCCGTGTCATGCTTGATCCTCTCCATCTCCTCAATGCTGGCACGTCTTGCCTCCGGGTCGGCGTTCTCGCCACTGATCGTCGTCTGCGAATCCCTCATGCCAGTGTAGATGTCAATGTCCTTGATCGGGATCCACAGCGGGCGGTCTGCCGGGCGGGTGAACCAGCTGTAGACCTTCCAAATGAAGTACAAGAAGATGAGAAGAGGGCCGGCGAGATAAAGCTGGAAGAAGGTGGCGGCATCCAGATTCGGGCCGCCCACGGGCCACAGTGCGACGTAGAATTGGGCGATGAGTGCGAGCACACAGATGAGCACGCAACCGTATGAGCCGTAGACGCCAAGGGCGGCTTTGTAGGGCAGCTCGTCCAGAGTGTGACCCTTTGCCTTCCTGTGGAATGGTCAGTGATCGGTCGAGGTGCAAGACGTGCAAGATGAACCTTCAATACATACCAAGCCAGGCGGAAGCGAATGTGGGCTAGGCCAACGCCAGCGTAGATGAAGAGGATAGCAAGACCAGAGAGCGACAAAAGCCAGCCGAAAATGTCTCCGCCGTTGTCAGCCAGGTTGATGAATGCCAGGCAACCGAACAGAAGTTGCATGATAACAACGTTGATGGGACGGCCTTTCTTGTCGATCTTGGCGAGGAATTTGGGCGCCATGCCTGTGATTCAAAATCAGCATTGTACTTTGGATGAGCAGACGATTTCCATGTTCACGCACCGTTCGCCGCAAGGGCCTGAATCGTTCGGGTTGAGCCGTAGGTGCAAGAGTTCGCGACACTCATGACAGCGATCAGAATGACGGCGTTGAAGATCGAAGGTAGAACCTTGATGCCAGCAAGCTGAATGGCAATGACAAAGGGCGAGTGCCTTGAAGTGGAACCTTCTCCAGAGTAAAGCTCACTGTCGGCAGGAACAATCAGGCCGATGAGGAAAAGGTTGACGATGTAGAAGATGAAGATGCGCCACACGACTTGCTTGGAGGCCCTCGGAATCTCCTTGATGGGGTTGCGCGTTTCCGCTGCAGCGAGACCGACCAGCTCGGTACCAGTGTATGCAAAGGCGGCGGTAACGAAGACACCACAGAAGCCGTGGAAACCATTGAGGAAAGCGGACCAAGGTGAGTGCCTGTCCCCGAATGTTAGCTCGCGTCGAAATTGCACATTGTGAAGAATTAATATACCAGTATCTTGCGCCAATGTAGCCTCTGTCATCTGTCGGCACACCTCCGCAGTTGATGATAATACCCAGGAAGATGAAACCAGTACAGGCGAGAATCTTGATGATACTGATGACAAATTCGACCTGTTCTCGTCAGCTTTGTTATCCAAGACCTTGTGTCGCTCGATGGTCCCACCTCGCCATATCCTTTCACACCAAAGTACTGAATGGCGACCAGAGAGAGAAGCAAGGGAACGATCCATGCGGCGTTGTTGATCCCCTCAGATCCTGGCCAGTAGTGAATCTGTGGGCACTTTAGCTAAGATCTCTTGTCCAGATTTCCGACAAACTCTTACAATATTGCAAGCGGCCGAGATCTCGAATGGGAGAACAGTAAGCCAGCTGATGGCATATTCCCAAGAGGCAGCGAAGCCGAGAGAAGGATCGACGAAGCGGCAGATGTACATGGTGAAGGCGCCATTGACGGGGTACAAGACAGACATCTCCGCGAGAGCTTGCATCATGAGGTAGCTAGGATGATGTCAGCTGGGAAGAGAGCGTGCAGTCTGATTCTCGGGATTCGTACACCGCGAAACCTAATACCTTGTCAGTCGCTTCATCGCAAGAAATATCACGATTCGCAGAACTCACCGACGAGCATGAATCCAATGAGGACAGAAGCTGGGCCACCAGTCTGGAAAGCGCCTCCAGAGCCGATGAACAGACCTGCGCCGATTGCGCCGCCACTGGAAACGTCAGTCAATTGGTATATCCAACCGCATAAGCCTGGCGCTGTTCTTACATGGCAATCATCTGCATATGTCTGCCTTTGAGCTCGCGATGAAGCGTGTTGTGGCCAGCTGCGATGCTGGCGCGTTCCTCCACAGTGCCCTCGGGCGAGGCATCGTGCAACTGCTTCTCGCCCAGCGCGGTGTTTCCGACTTTTTCATCCATGCCTGTGGTGATATGATATACCGAGAGATGGTAGAGGAGTTGCGTAGAGACAAGAGTTGCGGAGGTGGAGACGACGGTGGACCAAGCCTTTTCAAGTGCCACTTAGCCTGCCATGCTTCGGCGATAAGCAGCAACGGTGTGTTCTTAGCGGGCTAAGTGGGCTGCTAAGGAATGCAACGCCCAGACTGAAGATAACCAGCCAAACTTCGAGCTCGCAAGTGAATTCACTCCCTGCCGACGCGCCATTTGCTGGGCTGATACGACTCCGGGCACACCACGAGTCGAGATCGCTGCGTGTGTGCGCGGCTGCTTGGCCCGGATAGGCAGGTCGATTGCGCCGAGGCTGGTGGCGCTTCACTGGCGCTGCACTCTATATCGCGCAGCTGGCTGTTCATCGTGACACGCGACCACCACGCGGGGTCTTGCAACCAAACAATGAACCGCCAGCCGCCCTTTGCCGGTTCAGCTACGCTTGGCTGCCGCTGCAGCGAGATCTGCATGACCCGTCCAATTGGTTGCGCGCCGCGATGATAGCCATCCTTACCATCCGAGGCATCCCAGGCCTATCACTGATTGCGGCAGCAAGTGGCAACTCTGGTCAGCGGGGTGTATCATAGAGTCGCATTTTCCGTGTACCTCCCGCTTGGCTTCGTATAAAGGCTGAGGTCTAGAAGGTCGAAGGAACAACTCGTCGGTCCATGCCGCAATCTTATCGCGCACCACACACTCGCTTGATCTCGGCTGAGCCGGGCGGCGACTGCAGCGCTGTCACTCGTGGGAAATACCTCCAGCAATCGCAGGACCACATTTCCACCACTATCTGAGGCTTCCAACAACTCGACGACAGGCGAGAGGCTCACGTCCGTAATCAGCGCCCAGATGCTAAGCGGCCATATGCCCTGACTGGGCGTATTAATCAGCACCAGATGCTCGGGGGACACCACATGCGGCTTAAGTTGTCACGAAAGGCAAAGTTCATAGCATTCTGGGCTTCGAAGTACTGATTAGGATCCTCGGATCTGGCGATGCCGAGCATGAACTGCCTCTTATGGCGCGGCTTGTCTCGGCTTTGAGGGCCTTCTCAGAGTCAATTGCTCCAGCTATCGATGCTTTCTCCTGTTGTGTCGGCGATCCAACCATCACCCAGACGTGGACGGGGAGGGACTCGCAACTCTGAACATACATCCCTGTCGCATCGCTGCTCCTTGTCGCAAATACAACCACCACCAATAAACAAATGTACATCTCTGTCCATCCGTGCTTTAACATGGCAAAGGTCGCAGCGCAAGTAAAGGGAGGCTGTTTGATACGGCGTGCGCCTCCACAAATCCAGCGTGCATATTCTCACGCCTCCACCAAACCGCAGCAAGCGCATGTCTCGGACGGACAGGGTGAGAGAGAGTTGTCGCTTGGATGAGAGAGAAAGTACTTTGCCTGGACAAGTATAGTCAAGGCTCATGGCTCGAGCAACCCATCGGAAGGAGTGAGGTTGGCTCAGGTTCGTTCATTGCTCGAAGATCAAAGAAATGACTGCTGATTCGACTTGCATGCGGCGAGAAATCTGCGAGTTGTTGCTGACATGCTACTCTATCTCGAGACCGAGATTTTCTAGATCCTAGTATTCGCGAGCTACGAGCGTGACTGGACCAGTATACACATGCTTTGCTCGAACGACATAATACACGAGAGCGATGATCAGAACGCCCACGAACATGACTGATGACCAATTGAATCCTTCGCTGTCGTCAAAGCGTTAGCATGTCGCGAAGTGCCGTCAGTAGCTGGGCTCAACTTACGCAGTGACCGGGGTGGCAACGGGCCAGAAAGCGAAGAAGAGAAGAGGTAAAATGAAGCCCAGCGAGATGATGTTGACAGCAAGGCCGTAGTGACCGAGCGACCAGCGGCGTGGAGGGAGAGGAGGGCCGCGGATGCCTATGCTAACGTCAGCAACAGAACTTCCAGATGTACTTGGTTGGCATATGTTCGCGCCAGCACTCACGTCGTAAAACCAGACAGCTGCAAGAAAGAGCTGAGTGTTAGTACCATGCAAAACATCCAGAGGTCGGACAGGCGATACTCACCTGATTGTCACCGTATAACTAAAAAGTAAGCTAACTACACCAAGGGAGTTGATGGCATTCAGAGCGACGTCAGATCCAATGTTAATCAGACTCAGCAAAGAGCTGATCGTCACCGATACAAAGACAGCTCTCAACGGGATGTTCCATCCTGGTGGTACATGAGACAGCCAATGCGAGTATGGCAGTCCTTGATCACGGGCGAAGGACCAGAGCTGGCGTGAAGCAGTAGCAACTTCGCTAATACATGCTGAAGTCAGCATCACGGTGATGATCAGCGTCATGATGGTCGCTCCCGCGTAGCTTTGAGTCGCATTGTAGAAGACCTGGATAAAAGGCTCGCCGGTCGGGCTGTCGAGCACGGCGTCGATATCACCGATGCAGAAGATGAAAGTGACGCCCATGACGACAGCCATGATTCCGTTCGACACGATCGACCAGATGAGAACCTTCGGGAGGACGATTGAAGCGTCTTGTACTTCTTCGGCTAGAGCATGCGCTGTCAGTGTGGTCCGTAATCATCGCTTAGACGGTTCTCTCTTACACATGTGAACTGTGCAGTCATAGCCCACCAGGACTGCAATGATGCTCACCATCCCGATCAGAGAGGCAAGGCTGACATCCGACCAGCCTGCAGTCGTCGTGAACTTTAGAAGCGTGTCGTGCACATTGCCTCTTAGAGCCATGACCCAGAGCGGGATGATGATCGCGAACAGACCAGCCAAGTGCAAGATCAGCAGCGCGCCCTCGACAAGTGGCAGACGGACTGCCAGGAGAGTGTTGAACACGCTTGCAAACACAATGATTGCAATCGTGAGAAGGGTAGCATGCCACGGCTGGTAGATGTATGTGTCTGGGTTGTTCAGCGCAATGAGGCCTTGGATTACGCCACCAACCATGAAACATACACCGGCCAGGTAGACTGGAGTCTCTTGTAAGCTGAAGCTTGCCCTGGTGAAGTTCCGGCACTTACCTTGCCAGCCCATAGCAGTGAGCCAGCCGACGGCATAACTCAGCTCTTTCTGAACACTCGGCGGCGCCAGCTCAGACACCCAGTGGTACTGCCCTGGTCAAAAATTAGCCATCTGGTCTGGTATTTGTTTCTGTTTTGATCTCACCTCCTGCTGTCGGAAACCTAGTCGAAGGAAAAGATCAGTACACGATTGCCGATCTTTCACGAGGTGAAGACTTACATCGAAGCCATCTCAGCAAGTGAAGTGTATACAAAAGTCATTCCAATCATACCCGCGATCAATGCCCAGAAAACGATAGCTGTTCCACCGTCTTGCAGCGCGTATACGGATAGGACAGGCAGCATCTCCCAAGCAACGAGTACTGAAATACCGTGTTAGCACTGGACACTTCGCTACTTCACTCAAGGCAGCCAGGAGATCGTCACCGACCTGTAGATGCAAATCCCAGAATCGTTGTAAAGCGAAAGTTGCGACGGAGCACCTGCTTTTTACCCAGTAGTACCATGTCATTTTGATCTGCTTTCGTGCCTTTGAACCGGTCAGGTATAGTTGTCGCAGCAGTCGGCGAAGTCCCATGCTTGTCGAACTGGTGGGCACTTTGCACCTCGACCACCGCGGGCATTGTGCTCTTGGGGACAGGCATGCGGCTTCCCATGGTGGGTGTTACAACAAACACAGACGTATTGGCCAGAGAGAAACGTAAGAGGAGATTTGGTTAACCTTGCCAATGCGACGAAGACACGTGAGCCGAGGTGTGCTTATGCTTTTTCCGGCTGGTGCGACCCTGTTCAATGCTGCATGAACTTTGAAAACATAGTCTGCAGGGTTCGTCTTCAGGGATTGTCCATACTATCGTGGCCGTCGTTTCGCGTAAGCGGCCAAAGGAAGACCATGAATGATCGCCTCTCTCCGTCAAAGCGTAAGTGAGCCCCCAGGGTCTCAAGGCCATCCCACGATCCTAGTGGGGTTGTATGTCCGACTGACGCAAGTTTCAGGTCTTCTTTACCGGTGCATCATTGGTGGGCATTCAACCAAGGCATCAGGCCTCGATCTCCATCCAAAAAACCGGAGGCACAACATTCACCAACGCAGACCCCTAACTCTCAAGCCGACCTCTGGCCATTGAGATACTCTGTTTCAATAGCACGATATCTCTGAGTCAACACACTGTCATGTGCTAGTACCGTCAGCCATAGGATCTCTAAAACAACCCCTCGCCACTGAGAGACCGGTTCTTGAGATCTTGGAATAACCAAAACAAGGTAAAGTTATGTGCTTATGACATCCCCTCTCGCACACCCACACCAACCTCTGTCACGGAGAGAGCTCTTCCTGAAACCATGTATTCCCAACCCTGAGCGCTTCACATGTGCTAGTATCCTCAAAATTGGTACCATCAAACCGACCATTGACCACTGCATCATCTTCCCGCCAACACTTACTATGATGGCCATTTGACATCGAGTCAAGCCGTATTCCGATTGTGGGCATCAGAAAGAAACAAGTCAGTTTGAATGGTGCATAACAACCCTTTGTGGGTCATCGTTTAGGTGCACCCGCAGCTTGGTGGAGTTAGTGGGGTTGAGGAATCTACGGACCGAAGGCCCGCATATGCTTGTGGTGTCAAGCGTTGTGGTAGCTCTGGCTTAGCGGATCCTTCGTTCACTCCTCCCGCCACCTCGCGAGCTCGCTTCGGGGCATCCTACGCGCGTTCACAGAGCCATCAATAGAAACCCTCATGTCTACGTGGGACTCATTCATATATACCTGTGCTCATCACGCGCCGCCTCCGTCCGAAGTTGATAGATCGCATTTCTAGCTGACCTAGTGTGGAGATACTGCAGCAGAGCAGACTCGCTGCCTCTGGGCCCTCGGGTCTGTTGCCACTTGTGTTGCGAGCATCTTGCATTTCAGGATCACGTTAGAACAAGGGCCTCGAAATGAAGAGTTTTGGAGCCATATAAGCCCTAGTAGACTTTGGAATGGAGTCGCCAGAAGTCTGGCTTTCGCGAATCATCCATTTTCATACTACTGATATGAAGACCCATTGCAATAATGTGATGAGACGGGCATCGAGGCTTCTATAATGATCCCTCTTTACTGAAGCATGGGATAGACGCTTCGCTTCGCCCGATCATTTAGGGGCTATGATCCTCACGCGAGCCCTACATATGCATATCTGCGAAGGATTCTGATCAACAGTATGAGGAATTGGAGGAAGGAACTGGGCTCTGGAAATGGCGACATTGCACGTCTGCGGGTTGTGCTCCCTGATACGGGAGCTTCGCCCTCTTCTTTGTCGTCTCGTTCGGCCATTCTACCAGGTGCTAAGAACTTACATTTCCCCGAACCCTCACCATGGCAGATTCTGGCATTGTTGTGCCGCCAGGGCAACATGGGCCTTTCTCTACCATAACATCAACAGATCATAGTGCATGGATCATCATTTCGAGCGCACTTGGTCTATGTCTTTCCTTGCTTTTTGCGGCAATACGCGTTTTCATACGTTCTGGTATGAAACAGGGATATAAGAAGGATGACTTGCTTTTAGCAGTGGCAACGGTGGGCCAATCCTACTTCACAAATCATAAAACACCATCAAGTACTGACAACTTGTAAGCTGTTTGGGACTGTGCAGTCTATTGTGCTACTCAGCTCATGTGCCGACGGCCTTGGAAGATCCAAGGACATCCTCGACCCACGATCATTGGTCATTGTTCAAAAGGTGTGTCAGACTGCAGGATACTTTCTTGTATATCATTTGGAATCTGACAGATCGCGCAGAAATACTATGCAAGCAATATTCTTTACGTTTCGACCTTGACGCTGTCCAAGGCATCCGTTGCATGCTTTTTGCTTCAACTGACACCTGTGAATCAACAACGTCGATTTGTTCACATGCTACTGGCATTTGTGGCAGCGTGGGGCATCACCTTTCTCTTCGTAGTAGCTTTGACTTGCGATATCTCAAAGCCATGGGTTTTAATAGAGGAGCAATGCCCGAACTACGTGAGTTCCACTTTCCAGGTTTCAACATGTCACATCCCTTTAAAAGTTACTTATCTCAACTCCAAGCCACTCAGATGGCAAATCATGGAATCCTTAGGATGCGTGCAAGAGTTGGCGACACTTGGAATGTCAGTCTGGCTCGTTTGGAGCTTGAAGACAAGTCGCAGCAATAAGATGATCGTGGCCTTCGCTTTTGGTTTCAGGCTATGGTATGTTGCTTCCACGGGAACCTTGGTTTAGTTTGCATCCAAGACTGACTTCAAGTTCAAAGCATTATCGTGATCGTTGTCTTACGCCTTAAGGCTCTTGACCACGCTGGGCTTTCCGAAGATCCGACAATCCGACAATCTCAATTCATCACCTGGACTTCTACTGAGCTGCATGTCTCGCTGATCTCTGCAACGACCCCAATTCTTCGTCCTTTCATGTCCAACTTGTCAACGAACTACGGCGCCGGTCAAGGTCCTGGAGGAAGCCAGTACGGAACAGGGACAACAGAGAGTCACGGGTATTCAGCATTAGGGAGTCGGGACAAACATACTAGCGACGCCGGACTCGAATTGAGATCGATCTCTGCAAAGACTACCAGGTTATCGAAGCAACCTGGTCCCACGAGGCAAGAACCACTCCCAACCGCGCCCGAGAATCTTTGCGTTTGTAACCCGTCCAGCGTCAAAGACTTCGATTCTAGCAGTACTGGGAGTAATGACAGCCAGAAGATGATCATTCGCAAAGACATTACTTGGGAAGTCAAGCGAAATAGTAGCAGCCAGTATTGAAAGCACCAGCATAGCTCAGTAAAGAGGTCATGACGAACCACATCATTCCGTGCTCGCAGTACAACACATCGCTAAGGCCTTCTGGCATTGTGTGATCCAAAATTGTAGTCGACGGTGTTACTCATGCAGGCGTGTCTTGGATGTGTTATCCGTCGCCGGCCTGGAAAGACTGACGACGGAAGATTGGTAGGAGGATCCACTGTCAACAGGAGC
This sequence comes from Cladosporium sp. IMV 00045, assembly GCA_001931905.2. NCBI lineage: Eukaryota > Fungi > Ascomycota > Dothideomycetes > Cladosporiales > Cladosporiaceae > Cladosporium > Cladosporium sp. IMV 00045. The sequence continues at coordinate 152,116 of MSJI02000604.1, read as the reverse complement.
TTCCGCAATTGTTGGATTCATCGAGAGCCTCGCTGATGTCGTGCGTTGCATAGTGCCGCAGCAGGGACGCTACGGCGAAGTGTTCTGAAATCGCCTCGCAGCCGCTTCCATGGTCTAGCCACGCTAAAATGCACCCTTGTGATTGCTGCTGCGCAAGCGAGATAGACGTGCACTGTTCAGCTCAACGTGTTTTAGGGCAATCCTCCGCGGAATCAGGAGCCACACCTTCGGTTTGTGGGGCTCAGATACCCCGATCCACTCAAGCTAACAGACTATTGATCAAGCCTGCTGCTGCCGGCTGTTTGCATCTTCGGAAGACAACGAAGCGACCAAGACGCTGACTACAAGATGACTACCACCGAAGAACACGACATGTGGGATACTCTGAACGTCGAATATGAGCTCGCTTACCGCAACAACCCATTCAAGAAAGATTGCATCGAAAATGCAATCGCTCTCTTGAGGCCTGGCGCCCGAGTTTTGGACGTCGGCTGCGGTACTGGGGTTCCAGTTGCCAGTATGCTCGCTGACGCCGGCATGGACGTCCTTGGGTCGGATGTTGCGCCTCAGATGATAAAACATGCGCAAAAGACAGTCAAAGGGACCTTTCAGGTGGCGAACATGGTCGATTACCAGCCAGCTGGGACTTTCGATGCCGTCTTCATCATTTTCTCCCAACTTGGTCTGACCTATACAGACTTTTACAGCGCCGTATGCAGGCTCTCCAAAACACTGCGACCAGACGGCCTGTTAGTCATAGGTCAAGCCCCTGCTGAGCAAGTGGTGCCTCTTGAAGATCCTGCATGGGATGAGACCAAGTCTTATGTTGAAGGATATAACCTTCCATTCTGGGGTCAGCCATTCCCTACGCTTATGTTCTCTCGAGCTGGCCAGAAAACCTTCCTTGAATCAATGGGTTTTGAAGTCTTGTACGACCAAGTGCACACCTTCCAACCGGACAACCCGAAATGTGACACCGAGGAGCAACAATACACCATTGCTAAGCGCAGGGGTGAGGAGCGGGTGAAAGAAGCCATACCAACGCCGCTGAGCCGCATCGTGTGATAGTACACTGCTGTGCGCCTCGTTTCTGGTGTGATTGTTGGCGCGTGAATTAGAGCTCGTTGTGTAGACTCGCGCTATGAGCGGTGCTCTCAAAGCAACGGACTTGGACTCAAGTTATCGGCAATCGAAACCGCATTCTTGAGTCCTGAAACACAAAAATCGGGTTCTTCTCTTGCCTCCACTTTGCCTCAATCTGTGCGAAATTTTCAGAATGGAGCCATTTGAGCCGGGACTAAGAAAAGTCCACCGTTCGATAGAGGCTTGAATAGAGTCGCACGCTCAACATGGACGCTGAAGCGGTAATTCAATTGGTCAACAAAGGCTATTGAAGCCTCAGCTAAATGCTCACAGACGGGCTCCCAGTTCGGCCAATGCACATTTGTTCTTCCTGATTTGCCACTCTAGCTGTGCCACGGTGAAAATTTTCTCCACGACAAGAGACTCTTGTTCCATATCATCTCCCCTCCGTTTCGCAGCTAGCACGGAGCTTTCGCTGCCTTCAGCCAGGAGATTATCTCTCCATGTTTGCGTCCCAGCAATGTACCAACCGGCACGCACATAAAATGACAAGAGCTTTCTCCGATGAGGCCCAGCTTTGACGTTGCCACGAAACCTTACTATGGGAGGAGGATCGCTATTTGTGGCCAAGAATTTTTCAAGCAACCACGCATCTCGGTCTAATGTAAGATGCTCGAACAACTGACCGCGCTGGCTGCCACGCATGCTGGCAACGTGGAAGAGCATGCCTCCATGAAATCGTAACTCCTGACTGTCTGGTCTGTTCATAGGGACCTTTGAGTTTGGTCGGGATAAGAATCTGTCTTGTGGTATTGGGCCGGTGTTGACGGCCATGCTCAGCGGTGTACCGACGCTCATCACTAGATTGATTCGTGCGGTGCCCGGTGATGCGGCGCTTATTGCTGACGACGATGAAGGCGGTGTGCCAAACGCAATGTGTATGAGGCCGATGTGGCCCTTAATTTAATTTTTCCAGTAATGCATTGCTCGAGCGGACACATCAGCATAATCTTCGGTGAAAGATTCCGCATCTTCGCGCAAAGCCTGCAGGCGCAAGTCGCGGAAAATAGACGCATAAGTCTGTAGGCTCGAGGGGTTTAGTGGTGGTTGAAGGACGTGTATTGCGAAATCCGATGGAGTGGTAGCCATTGTGCAATTGTGTGACGTTTCTTTCGCCTGTTTCTGAGCAGGATTGCATGGAGTTGAAGTATCATTTAAGGGATGCGCTTCCCTTGATGTAGAATGTCAAGCAAAGGGCCTGGATTCCGCACACCAGTGGTGGTGGAACGGATCCAAGATCTGCGACTGCGATCCCCAAGTTTTTGACGACGATGATCGAATCAACAACGGAGATCTATGGGGCTGGCACGGCACGGCGTTTTCTTTTCACCGCCAGCCGTTGATCTTACGAACTTGGAAAATGCAACGGCGGCGATCCCTCCCCGAGTCCAGCATGTGCATGGCAACACACTCGCAAAGGGCGCGTTTCGCAAGGATCATGAAAAATACGCTGAATGAATGAGTGAGTATGCTCTCCGAGGCTAAAGTCTCAAGTTAAACGATCATTCGAACGGACGCGGCTGCAGGTAACAGAACTTGTTGTTGGGTCATAAGAATGGATACCCTTAGAGGTATTGGCTTCTTCGACAACATACACGCTGCTGGATTCTGGCGATAGTAATGTACGTTCTAACTAACCGCCGTCTACACTTGCAAGAAATCAACAGCAATCTTGGAGCAAGGGAAGTCCCCTGATCGCCCCTGTCAACCCAGACCGCGCGCTTTGTGATTTTGAACTTGAGAACTTCCTCGTACAGGGGATGAATGGACTTCTTCACATTTATTGGGATGTCAGCTTTTAACATTGATTGCGAATTAAATGCGCAATCCCAGTAACGACAGTCTCTCCCTCTGAAACAGCCAGATTGAACCAAGGATGCTGGCGCTGACGGTGACAGTCAGTATCATGCCTGCATTGATCAAGAAGCCTTGTTCGAAGAATCCTGTAGAAGGAATATCAGCATGAGACCAAAGAGAAGGGAAAGCACGCAATCATACCAACACCGCCACCAGGCTTCCGCTTCATGCTCTTCATAGGGGATAACGCCTCGTCCAACAGTCTTCGAACTGCTGTTCCATCTGTAGACGCCATTATCCCTACTGAGCTGGAGGCTGTAGCTGGCTTCCGGATGAAGGCAGGTCTTGGCAATGTAAACATGTCCACATCGTACCTCCACAACGGGTCAACGGCGCACCCTGCTGGATGTGCAGGCCCCACAAGCAGCTCTCGTGGAATGTGATTGACGAGCGAGATGCGTGCGTCAATGAACTGAGCGAGATATTTGCCTACATGGCCGTTGCCGAAATGGTACGCCGCCAGAGCTGGACCAACGTTTGCGCTGCTGACGAAATCAATAGCATCGTCCAAGCTCTTGACTGCATAGACGGTCAGAAGCGGCATCGACCTCTTGAACCGGACAATGTCAGCGTGTCTCCTGACCACTTCCACAATGGCCAGTTTGGGTTCTTGGATGATGACTCGCATATTTGGGTCAATTTCCTTGAGAAATCTCATCTCATTTGTGACTCTCTGCCCATTTTTCAGCTCATTTTTCTCGCTTTCATTTAGTCCATTCTGGTCCATGATTCTGCGGGTCTCCTCGACTAAAGCTTGCAAGAAGTCCTTTCTTGCAAACTCATTCACGAGAACAACATCAGGCGCGTATGGACTGCTGCCACCAAACGCAAGGTTAGCAGCAGCCAACTCACGAGCTGCAAATTGGACGTCTGCCGTTCGGTCTACGATGGCGAGTGTGCAGCTGTCCGAAGGTGATGCCAGACGGTTTGCGTTTGGCCAACGCTCGCTGCTATCTTGATCGACGATGATTGCGTATTCGAGAATAGTAGGATCATGAACAATCGAAGAAGCGAAAGCGAAATTATCCGGATGCAGTGCACCTGATAACGCTCGCCGTATGACGCTAGTGAGGACCCGCAGATTGCGCTCAAGCTGAGAATGGACTGTTAGCGCTTGGCTCCGTAGCATTTGGGTCTTGCGTCGGCCTCACGAGTACAATTACACAGTTACCTGCCGCTATGGCAGTGCTGAGCGGTGCAACAATGGAGAAGAGCAGTGAATGCGAGGAAGGCTGGATGTAAATGATTCCTGCCGGGACCCTGTTCGACGGGGCATCGTTTCCAGTTGCCACAGCATATTCATCTGCAAGTATCTTCTCTGGCTCAAGATTTCCGTAAACACGCTTCAGTGTTTCCACAGTGAGGTGCAATTCCACTGTTGACTCCACTGATGAATATCCATAGTCGCTTTCCAAGGCTTGTCTGATCTCAGAGGCGTGGTTGATTATCGAATGATGGAGGGCTTCCAGTTGATGTTGACGATAGAAAACATTCTGCATTCGCCCATCAATGGCGGCAGCCCGCAAATCAGGAAATGATTGTGTCATGGCGTCTCCACTGAGGAAGTGGATTTTCTCAAGTGAGTTGCGTGCGGTCACCCAAAGTCAGTATGAGTTGGAATTAGGGAAACACGGGGTATTGATGACTTGCGTTGACCTCTAAAGATGGTCGGGAGGCGGATTGACCCGAGAAGGAGCTACCTGTCGCTGCATCTTGAAACGGTATCATCCTCGTGATGCACCACCAATCGGAATGATGCATCGGGACCACCACCCACCCCATCCGAGGCTTGTCCCATCACGCCGTATCCGGTGGGGTAACCTCGATCTGTCCATGTGAGGAGGTCGTACATGGTCTCAAGCCCACAGTCGCTACGACAGGATCCCGTGGTTGAAGACCATCACCTACTTTGAATCAAAATCATCTCGTACACCTCATGGTCGCTGGATCAAACAAGCGCCACACAGAATGTCCGTAACAACCACAGCCAACGCCCGCCTGACCACGACGCGGCACTACCTAGCCGATAACGATCTTCACCACAGCCAACCTCCGACATCAAGCCCAGCTCCAGCACCAAATGCGCACGCCTCATCTCCGCAGCCATCTCCTGATCAGTGTGAGTGGGAAGATCGCTGGCGGCGCGTGCCCGCTTTCCGTCCGGCGGTGAATCAGGTGGATGAGCAACGGAATACATACACGAGCGGAGTTGAGAGAAGCTTTGTGAGAGTTATGTTTGGAGGTGAGCACTACCATCAAGCACTGAATATGAGCTTGCAATGCGGAGCGGCGACTGTCTCGCGGGTTGGGTGTCTTTCACTGACCAAATGACTTTCTGTAGGCGTGTTCATGGTTGCGTCTGCTAGTCAAATCTGGCGAGCGACAGGAGGAAAGCTGAACGGAGACTTCTTCAAATACAAAATTGGAGGAGAGTGGTAGATTGGCATGGTAGTCGATGTCTAGTTTCATGTAACCTTTCCTTTAACTAATGATCTTTCGCACATAGTTAGCTGTGATGCCGATATAAAATTTCATTGAGTCGGCTTTTAATACATGAGATTACATATATATTCTTAGCACTAGCTCAAACACGGCATCTCACTCCTTTGGTGGAATGATGGGCAGAGTGACGTAGTTGCGATGCTCTTTGGTGAAATGAATGTGGTTGATACCACCAAACACCTGCTCACTGCGATCCTCGGGATGATTGTGCCCGAAGATACCAGTACCCTGGGTGTCGCCACTCGCAATCTCGAGGACAAGCTTAGCGCCTTTTTCCACAACGACATTTGTCGGCCAAACTTCTACGTCAACTTCATATACGGTGTCCGGATTGACTTCCTGGACGTCTGTGCTGCGATACTCGCGGTGCGGCAACCACTCCCTATGCCTAGGATGCTGTGCTTCGACCTTGCGCAGACTAGCACGAAGCCAGCCTTTCGTGAGTGGCACAGGGTCGCCCGCGGTACCAGTGTATAAGATTTCTTTTCCTTCCGGCGAGAAGTGGCGAAGAGTGAGGAAAAGATCAATATCTGACGGCTCAGTCTGTTGTTGCGGTGTTTTAGAAACAGAGACTGCGAGATGGGCCACGATGTGGCCTGTAATCTCTGTTTCCTCAAGAAACGCCTCAGTTGTGAACTGGACGAGCTGTGGGTCGTCCAATGTGCCGAGCGCCCTGTAAGAGACTTTTCTTTCATCCGAAGGAGCATCGACGGCCATCCTCATATCGGGCGTCAGGAAATATGGTGTATACTTCGTTCTCGCGATCGGCCACTCTGATTCCGTTCGACGCTGATACGCTTGCTCGGCGGCAGCGTCATTGAATCCGACATCGCCTTTACGGAGAGCCATGTCAACAGGAGGGAGCTTACCTTTCTGCGACCAGCCACAGCGATCATCAGATTTGAGGAAAGCGTCCAAGAAGCTCCTTTGCAGCTCAACCTCTTCATCATAATACAGCGGAAGGTCGTGGCGCCCTGTAATGAAACGGAGGTATTTCAGATCACTGCCCGCATTCAGGTAGCCCTGCACGTTGCCTCGGAGGTGAAGAAGTATACCACCCCAGTTGGCAACCGAAAGAAGTGGGACCTTGACGTTGGCCATGTCGAACTCTTTTGAAGCGTAGTAGTCGTCGTCTCGGAATTTGTTTTTGACGTTGTCAATGGTTTGATCTCGACGATTGTTGGCGAGCTCTTCTGCGCTCAAATCGCCCTCGATGGTATCCGGGCCCCAATTGGCAGCCTTGCGGCCGGGCCGGCCGTACTGGTTGGTGATGACTTGGCGATTCCACCAAAAGGTGATGAACTGATTGCTCAATATGCCTCCATGGCGGCACCTGTCACGATAGTAGTCACTCATGCCTTCCCATGGGATGATTGCAGAGAGACCTTTTGGCTGCCTAGCGGCCACCCGCCACTGTGTTCCTGCATAGTAGGAGCAGCCAAGGAGGCCAATTTTTCCGGAAGACCAGGGTTGGGAAGCAGACCACTCGACGACGTCAAAGAACGCTTCCGAAGTCCCTTTAGACATGGTGTCAAGGAGTCCCATGCTCTGTCCGCAGCCTCGCTCGTCCGCACGCACGATTGCATAGCCATGCTTGGTCCAGTAGGCAGGATCAGGCGTTTCCCATGCGGAATGCTCAGATTTCTGGTTTGGATTGACTTCGGAAAATGACTTTGCGTGGAAACTGAAATGTTGTTAGGGAATGTTGTGGGCTGTACGCGAAGGAGGTATAAACTTACTCTGCGTAAGGAATATCTTTGCCATACGGGCCGTAGGTGCACAATACTGGCACCTTCTCTCCGGTCTTCGGTCGAAAGACAATTACACGCACGAGACCATCTGATGACTTCAGTGGAATGGAGACATTCTGTTCGACGATGTACGGGAAGGTCTCTCTGTCGATGGTATGCAGGTTCTGAATTTCGTTTGGCATAGTGACTGTTGATGGGCTTTAGCAGTGGCGACCACGATGCGCGAACCAAGCGTGGGAGGAGAACATTTTGTGGACGAGCATCGCAGCCACTACCAGGTGGAGTCTGCTATGCCGTCGAAAGCGCTTCCGCCGAATTTGTTTGTCTATTAGTGTCTCTGCGGAAGAGGGTGGAGGGAGAATGCACGGGAGGTCGTAGAGCAGCGGAAGAGCGTGGCGGAGTGGGCGGAACAAGCGGAGGCGGGTGTGACGGGAAAACTGCAGCGTCTCGGAGGATGACTCCACTTCACCCCTACTTTGCCCTCTTTGGGCGGCATTCGAGGAAGACGATGGACGATATTGTCACGCTGTGCGGCATTGGAGGATTTGCTGGGTAGTTTACAGAAGCCAGAGGACTCGACAAGCAATATTGCCAAACTCGATCAGAACCATATCAAACGTGGCGACTACTTTTGACAAACGCCGCCTTAACGACTGTCTGCAATGGGCGACATTCCACCGTCTCGGGCAGCCCGACCACTACACATACTCATCTCTGGCGCTGGTATAGGCGGTCTTTCAGTCGCTGTTGCGCTGCGACAGCAGGGTCATCATGTCGACATATTTGAGCAATCAAGCCTTTCTCAAGAGACTGGCGCTGCCATCCATCTCGCGTCAAACTGCAATGGACTCCTGAGGCGAATGGGGCTCATGGCCGAGAGCATCGGCGGGGTTGAATGTACAGATGTGGTCGAGTATCTCCCTCACAACAGCCAGCTGAAATACCATATCCCGGCTAAAAAGCTCGGCGAGAACCTTTGGGCCCATCCGTGGCATCTTGTTCACAGAGCACACCTGCACACTGCCCTACGCGAAATGGCTCTTGATGCAAACGGCAAGGGGCCTGCGGCGAAGCTACATCTGGCCAGCCGCGTGCAGCAACTTGATGCAGAAAATGCCTCCATCACCCTGGCGAATGGCCACAAAATTTGCGGCGATCTTCTCATCGGCGCAGACGGTGTTCATTCGACGTCTCGTACGTGCATCCCAGGTGGTGATCTTAGAGCCTTCGATTCTGGCAAGAGTGCCTTCAGGTTCTTGATTCCCACTGAGGTTTTGAAAAACGACCCCAAGACCGAGGCTCTGGTCAAGCCGAGCACCCTCAGCATGTGGATTGGGGAAGATCGCAGAGTCATCATGTATCCGTGCATCAACAACACCATGATGAATTTTGTATGCATTCACCCGAGTGCCGAGTCGCAGGCAGATGCTGAAGATGAAGGTATGTCGAATGATCCTTTCGTTGCGCGTTTTGAGTGCAAGGCACCAAACGATTGATGGAATTCTTACTTTACTGTGGCAGGATGGCAGCAGACTGGCAGCAAAGACCGCATGCTCGCTATCTACCAATCTTTTGATTCCTCAATCCAAGCCATCATCGAGAAGGCAGAAGACCCGAAGGTCTGGAAGCTGCTGGACATGGGCAAAATGCCGACCTTTGTCCACAACCGGCTGGCTCTAATTGGCGACGCCGCTCATCCATTCCTCCCGCATCAAGGTCAGGGTGGCGGCCAGGCGATCGAAGACGCCGTCGCTCTTGCAGCACTCATTCCACAAAATACGGCTCCTGGAGACATTCCGGAAAGGCTCAGGCTGTATAATGAATGTCGCTATGAGCGAGCCCACAAGATTCAAGACTTCACTCGTACTGCCGGCAAGGACGCCTCTGAGCTTGCAGCTGAGGGCAGAAAGCTCGATATGATGGAGTATCAGAAATACAATTTTGGTCACGACGCTTTCGATTTCGCCACGAACAAGCTTCGGCGGTCTCTGAACTCGCAAGACTCTGCAATTCGCTTTCGGAGTCCTTTGTGCTTCGGCCCCAGCCCTGGCCCGCGGCGTCCACTTGGTTCGAACGCTTCTCATGAGGACATTCAACGCCTTCGCCAGGCAAAGTCCGCGACTTTTGAAACCATCTCGGTCCGCTTCAAGTCATCGCGCACATACCTTGAGAATCTCTTACCCGCAGGGTTTGCCTTCACGAGCCCGGGAACCTTGGCCGCTGCGAGCATCAGCTGCACTACTCTAGATGGAATGACATGGTTAGGCGATGGAGGTTACAGTCATTGTGGGCTGTATATCCATGGGGTCAATTATACCAAAGGCGACGGCACGAAACTCTTCGGCACCTTCTTAGCAGTTCTATTCGAGAATCTCGCCGACCCCATCATCACAGGTCGTGATGAGCTAGGTGCGCCCAAGCTCTTCTGCGACATTGCAGCTAATGTCAATGGTGACAATGCAAATGTCACTCTTAGCTGGCGCGGGGCTCGGTTCTTGGAGGTCAATGTACGAGGTTTATTCAATCCGCAGAAACTGACGGCAGTTACAAATGGTGAGAGCACGCAACACACACCTGGTCCGCCGCCACCTCCCCCAGAACAGGGTCAGTTTGCGCATCGCTATGTCCCAGCTGTCGGTCAGCCCGGAAAGGCAGATGCGGACTACTTCGTCTTCATTCCCCACCCTGGACCTGCGAATGAAGGTGTGGAGGACCAAACGCTGACTACAGTTGATGCATCTATCGCTCTCGATGAGCGCGATTGGCAGAGCCTGCCCACGTTGCATCATTTGGCGAAGGGACTGGCTGAAGTTCCTATATACGGCATTGAGGAGGCAAAAATTGTGAAAGGGAGAGGCGTCAGCGATTTGAGTGGAGCGTTTCGGATCGAGTAAAGTAGCAAAGTAGCGTAGGCATATCAATCATTCGAAACGTTCAATGCCATTGACCTTGAACATGATCAACGCTAGCATCGCCACGTCTATATTCGTGATGATGTACTCAGGCCGCGAGACTGTGAGTCGCCTGTCGATTAGACTAAGTTGATAGATCAGACGACCGTTTCTCCGAACACAAATTTGTCGCATGTTCCAGTTTCCGTTCCGAAGTGAATCACCTCCACCGGATCGAGACGTCCAGCAAAGCCCCCACATCTTCCACCATCACACGCACTTTGGCCGGCACCTGGTTGTAACTTATGGATTGATTCGTGCAGTAACTAATACTGGAGATACGCATTGTATCACCAGGCAGCCCATCAGCAGAAATTTAAATAATTGGCGCACCTTAATCGAAGCAGCTTTGCCCTCACGAAATACTGTTCAGTCTAGAAAACCAATATCGATTGCAATAATGAGTATGGACGTCCTTCTGTAGAGAGAGCTGTTTCGTTTTGGACGAGATGCTGACAGTCCAAAAGCACTCACGCCGGTCCACTTCTTCTCCCATGGCTCGACAATGATGTTGGGTGAGGAGTCTGAGTCCGCAGAGTATTGGAAAGCCTGCGGCGACGCAGCACTCGCCAACAATATCAAAGGTGTCATCATGATGGGCGCACATTGGGACTGCGTAGGCGAGAACACGATCGAGGTAGCCACAAATTCAGCTCCTGGAAAGTCGCCAGTGGCCTATGTGCACCCTTCCAAGTATGTCGATTACAAGCTCAACCCGGATCTTCCCACAGGCGACAGAGTGATATCCATTCTCAACGACGCCGGCTTCCATGCCACTCCAAACCCGAGCTTTGAATGGATCCACGACACTTATCTGATCCTCATTCGGATGTTTCCGAAATCCTGCCCACCGACTACCATACTATCTATGAATGCACGCTTTGATCCGCATTTCCACATGCGCGTTGGCAGCGCACTTCACAACCTCCGCAGCGAAGGATACCTGCTTATCGGCACAGGCGGTGCAGTGCACAATCTCTACCGCAACAAATGGGCGCCTATGCTGAAATACCGGGACAGCTTTGCGCAAGAGACGCCGCCCGAGGGCTGGGCGTTGGAATTTAGGCAGAGCGTTGAGGACGTTTTCACAAACAACCGCGGCCCTGCTCTCCGAAAAGCGGTCACCCGCTTAATGAAGCATCCACAATTTCGTGATGCCCATGCTACAGATGACCATTTCATGGCTGCGTGTTTTGTTGCGGGCGCGGCAGGGGAGTGGGAGGATGAGGCGGAAGAAGGAGGTAGACTTGAGGCTGAGACGTGGGAGCTGACTAATATGTGCAACAGTCAAATCACCATCGGGTCTTGGAGCGGTGGGAACAAGTCGAGAGAAATCGACATCTAGTCTCATTTGCGGAGTGAGAAGATTGGCGTCTTTGACGAGGTGCCGGCATACTTATAAATTATCCCACATCTTGACCTACATCAGCTTTGGACCGACCCAAATGAGATTTTTGCACGCATGTGCACAAGATAAAGAGGAAGCTGCGAAGCAAACGAAACAGAAATCGTCCCTCTTCTAGCTTAATTCACATTGGCTTGGTTTGCACAGTGAAACATCGTGATCAAAACGGTCTTGAGGAGAAGTTTGGGTGTGAGCATTTTAAAGACGACAAAGATTCAATGTTTTTGTCAAATCATCTCAAGCAAATCCAATTTTTCTATCCCATCGCTAGGCCACAAACATTCAGCTCTCGGTGACACACAACCGTCCACGTTAAGAAGGCAAGTACTTCGCAGTGGCAACCCGCATGCGCTTCCCAAACAGCCAAAGCGGCACAGCCAACAAACCAAAAACACCCATGATCATGCCGAAGATACCAAATGGCAAAGCAGGCCCAGCAGTAATCACCCAGTCAGTGATGAAGAACGTCCATGCGAAAGCGATGACAGATCTCACAATCGTCGTCATGACGAAACAATCACCATGCAGAGGCTTGTAAGAGTCGATGATCTGTGAAAGTGTCAGCATTGGTCATTCGCAGAACGTGAGTCAAGGGTTGAGCATACATAGTTGAAGCCGATCGAGGGTACCGATGTCGTTGCAGCAGAGATCATGCCAGCTCCTACCGCAAGGCCAGCCCATGCGTGCGGGCTGGGATTGGCGGCACAGAAGCCGAACGTCCACAAGCCTGTCACCGCCAAAATGATGCCAGGGAATGACGCTGGGAGACGAGTCTCCGGCTCCGAGAGGCCATGCGAATCTGACTTTGCTCTTTTTGTCACGAGCCAATCTGCAGTGAAGAACGTGACTATGCCACCAACAATGACTCCAACAAGCCCGCCCAGGTTGATCAATCCAACGTCAGGTCCCCAGAGGTAAGGTGGTTGGGAGAGGAAAATCGGTCCAACGGTTGCAGTTGTAACGATGGCAGCGACGAGGCCGCCATACAACAGCATCACGACCCACGTGCCAGGAAACGCCAATGACAGCCAGGGCGCGATGAAGTGCTTGACGACTTGACCACGGTACATGCCGCATTTAAGACTCTGTACGTATGACCAAGGGGGCAGAGCAACATTTTCGCTGTCTAGCAAGTCCTCCATGAATGTACTCTCGGCTTTTTGCTCCGATGCCGGACCGTTGCTTCCGGGGACGTGTTGTTGTTCCTGCATGAGATGTGCTTCACGGTCGAAAAGCGTCTCCGGAACAACCAGCAACTCCAGGATTAGCGTGAAGCCTACCAGCACCGCACTGATCCAGAAAAGATATCGGTAGCCCAAGGCAGCTGCAATATAGCCTCCTGATACACCAGCGACAAATGGGCCACCGGCAAGACATACAGTGTATGCGACCATGGCTCGACCGCGTTCGTGGTGAAAGAAAACGTCGCCTGTGATCTCGGGCGCAAATGTGTACACCGGCCCACTGGAAACACCTTGTAAGGCTCTTGCAGCGAGCAAAGAGGCGAAGCTCTCAGCTAAGCCGCACCAGATGGAGGTGAGGAGAAGGAAGAGCATAGATACGATCAAGATGGGACGACGGCCGAAAATGTTTCCTAGCGGGACCCAGATGATGTTTGACGTGCCGAGTAAAAGTGTTGAGACCTGAAATCTTGGTATCAGCCTCAATGGTACAGCATTAAGAATCAAGTCTTGTGAACTCACGGCAACCAGCTGCGACAACCTGGCAATTGGCTGGTGAGGTACGAATTGATACTCGATGATTGTGAGCGCAGGTGCCACAGCGCCCGCAGCAAAGTCGGCCGCCAATGCATAGGAGCACATGGTGAACAAGATGGCGTAGCGCCGTGTAGAAGACCATTTGAGGGGATCTGCGGGACTCTGTGAAGGCGTAGGAACAAGGCGGATGTGATCTCTGTCACTGACCGTCGTACCTGTTGGAGTGCGATGGATCTCATGTTCTGAGGATCGTGATCTTAGTAAAACCTATCTCGAGAATAAGGGCATTCCCCTAGAGTCTGGAAATCCACGTACCGATCAATCGCACAGTTCCTGGTGGCTCGCAGTCCCGTAGTTCATCTTTGGTCATCGCAAAAGCACGGCGCCAGGATGTCATATTGGGCAGAAAGGACTTTGAGAACGCCGAATGCTTCGGGCATACGATGAGATGTACCTCTGATGAACCGCAGCATAGACGTCGTGTGCGCCTTTCACAAGAAGCTACCTTGATTTCGTAGTAAGGTAATTAAGAGCGTTGTTCGGCTGATGATGTTCGAAGTTACCTTGCGGATGTGTGGGGGCCCCGCGATTGCCCCAGGAAAACGATCAGGAGAGCCAGTCATATCCTATGAGGCGATGTCAGGTGAGCAGACTTGGAGGCTGGTTCAGCAGGCGCCCAGCCATCTTCTTTGTGACTTCGGATGTATCTTGAGGCGGAAGCTCTAGGAATCAAAGGCTGGCGACTTGCTTGTCACGGCACAAGATTCAACAACTGCGATGAGTGGAGAACAAAGTTTGTTTCCGAGACTACGAACAATACCCATACGATCACTTCTTCCCAGAAGCAGGCACACCATCCATGCCGACGCCATAGTCTTCTCCCAGCGTCTTGCCTTCATGTTGAATAGGTTGCGATTCCTGCAAAACATACATCATGCGAGCCCATTGGGTCAGGCTGGGATTTCTCCAAGCATGATTAGTGCCGCGCTGGATTGCAACGTCACCCCTCTTCATCGCTCTTTTCTCACCAGAGTCCAGAACCAATTCGACCTCTCCCTCTAGAACAACACCATAGTCGAGGCTGACTGTTCTGTGCATCGGAGAAAGCGAGTTCGGCGGACAGTCCACGAACCTCAGCACCGTGCCTCCAGGAATCACAAGACCCGGTGGAGAAATGAGGAAGGTTTGATAAGTTGCTATGTCCTTGTTTTGGTTGAAGTCCACCGGAAACTTCGATGTTGTGTAGCCAAGACCGAATTTGGCGCCGTTCGGGAGTGCCTTCCAATCAACGGATTCGGGAACTGCATCGGAGAATGTGGCTTGCCCTAGATCATTGTGGGTAGTAATGAACCGGTTGATCGAAGGCAAGTTGTCTTCCATAATGCCTTGAGTAGCTTAAGGCAATCGATCGAGGCGTGTACTTAATGTCTTGCTTGTGGTCGAGTGAGCGGAAAGGCGGCAAGTGTCATGCGGTTTGTTGATGGCGACAATTTCACGAGAGCAGAAGGCTATTCCGTGAATCGACGTGTCGAAAGACGATCAAGTTCAACTCGCGGTTTTCAAGCACAGGAGAGAACGGATCAATGCCGGAAGCTGATGATCGGATGCATGTGGGTGACCTGGCAAATTCCGCGTGGGGGCGCACACACCGGGTGGCTCACGTCGGCAACTTTCCAAGCTCATTGATCAAACTGGTCAAGTTGTCAACAAGTGGGGGCAAACTCCCTTCTGTCTGGGGAAAGTTGCCTTTCAGCACTCCGGCGGCTGTGGACATGATGGCCCGCGAATCGAAGAGCGAGCAAAAGCTTCCCATCGCAGAGTTCAATGTGTTAGCTGACGTTCCTGTTGAGGAATTGACGACGTTCTGTAGACCAGGGATTCCATGACCTAGGTGTATGAACGCTTTTGTGGTTTTGCTTTCAGTTCCATCCAACATTACTCTGACTTGCTTTTTGGAGATACTGGAAATACCCTGAAGAGATGGAGACTGCGGCAGGTTGGCAGCGATGGGAGTGGCAATGACGCTTTGCCGGCGCGTACCGGATGTGACCATTCCCCATACCCAAATGACAAGCGTCGCGTGGTATAGGGCAACCGCGTAGAAATCTCTGAGTCTAGTCTTTTCAAATTTGTTTGCGTGATGGAAGACCTGACCAGCGTGCCAGATAGCTTTGCGTGATTCGGAGTTCTGTGTCCACTGCCGAACCTGTGGATAGATTCGACGAGCTTCTTCCTCGCTTGCCCGACCTGCAAAGAGCTGAATGTCTTCCAGAGCGACATGTAAGGACATCATGAGGAACTCAAGGACGAAGGGCACCTCTGGTGGAGTGCCTGTGTCTGTTTCGCAAGACGTCAGGAAAGCAGTTAAATCGTCGTAACTATGGAATATCAGTAACTGTGAGGCGTCTGATGAGGTCGTGGCGGGCTTACAGTTCCCTCAATTTGCTTATTAGTGACAGTTCTTTGTCTCTTCGACGCCGATCTCCAGCACACTGCAACATGTGAATTTGCTGGCGGTACTGGAATACTTCATGAGCCAGAGAGTGTGCAATCAAAAGCCGACAGAGGGTAGTGTCGCAATGATGGTTTTGATGAAAGAAGTTCTCAGGATCGCTGAACATCTCAGCCGCCGACGGCAGACCTGCAGACGAGATCTGAGCGAGAAATGTACTCCGCCACGTATGCGCGTTCGGCGACAGCCATAGATCTCGTGAAGCTGGCACTGAAAGCTGCATTTGCGCCGTCGTGATGAGTGGGGACCGCATGTGAGCAATCATGGCTTGCGAGTCGTGTAGAAACGTGAAGAAAACAAGGCGTTTCCAGCCTTCCTGTTCTGACCACTCTTTCCATTTCTTTTCCACAGTTTCTGGGGAGTCTTCGAGCGTGGGAACTATGTTGTCATACCGTGATCGGGAGAAAGCATTGGACCATGATAGCATGGTGACCGGAGGCTGCAGGAAGGAAGCTGCGATCTCAGTCGATCGTCGAAATCCACTCCAAAGGCCGGTGTTTACCCACATCAGAGAGGTCTGTACTGCCTGCAGCTCTCTGGTAGTGCTGTTGTCTCTTTCGAATTCGGCGGCAATGGCGTAACGAACTACATCCTGGAGCACCATGCCCATCTTCCACATTGGTGGGAAGCTGACAAATGCTGCACCCCTAGCTACCATCGCCAAAAGAAGCTCGGTGCGATTGTTTTGAGCGTCAAAGCTCGGTGAGTGAATGTATGATCCAATGGCGTGCGTGTCATCTAGCAAGAATACATCGATGAGATCCTCCAGAAGCTGCAATGATGGAAATGAGGGCATAGATCTGTGAGCCACACCAGTCAGATTTGAATATTATGGCATGATCAACGACATGGCTTCGAAAGGAGTGGCCATCGAACATCTTTGATGGGAGATCTCTTTTTGTCATGCACGACTTCCCGTGCGGTACCACTCACAACTTTTGTACCGTACATTGCGTGACGGTTCTGATCATTTGATCTCTGCTGCTTTGCTCAAGCGAGCAATGCGAAGCTTTCCGCGCACTCGGACTCGTAAGCTGATCTGCGGCATTGACCCGGTCCTCCTGTACATTCAACTCCGCATCTCCTGTGAAAGCTCCAACACCCCGTGGGGGTATCCAGCTGCTCCAAGACCAAGGAGATCGCTTAAGTGCCTCGGATCGTGGGCCAGCTTCAGAGCCGGGCGTGATACCATCTTTCCGAAGAGTTTCCTGGGGCTGTATCTGGGTCTCGTCAAGGGGAATCGAGATCCAAGCAGCCGGATTGTCCAGAAAGGAGAAGTCGATGTCGGCGGCACCAAAGTTGAGGTCTTGTGTGTAATTGGAAACATCTGGTGGTGGCGCTATGCTATCGTGGTTACCAATGTCCGCAAATGGCATCATAATGTGTTCAAAGAACTCAGGATAGACATTCTCAAATGCCATTGCATCGTCGTCTACGCCTAAGTCAAGAATCGGGGCATCAGGTAGACTGGTGGCCAGATCAGCTTCCTGTGTGGGCTCTGCGATGTTGCTGCCGGCTTCGGCCCTTTGCGGCGAGTGATGGGGTGCGGTCTCTACCATCGGCTGTGGCTCAATATCATCATAATGGCTAGATTTCGGAGCCAAAGAGGCCCTATGGTCTTGTAATTGTCGCTCTTCCGTCTCAACGCAGGCGATATCTTTGCTTTTGCAACGCTGTATTATGGTTAGCTGGCGGATGAACGGCCAATCGAGACCAAGTTGCAAGGTGGAGCTGATATTCAACCAAACAATGCATGCTTACTTTGCATGGCCTCTCCTGTTCACACTTCGTCTTTGAGCGAATGCATGGCTGGCACGCCTTCTCCGTTCTCCTTCGCACCGAGCGTTCTCCTTGCGCTGCATTCTTGTGCGAGACACGATGTCGATTCAACAGGTCGCTACAAGGAATGTCAGTGATTTTGCTCTGACCTGCCGACAATGTTTAACTGCATCTCGCAGCGGTGTGTGGGGGCTTAAATTTACGACACCTCCTTCGTACGCGGGTGATCTCGCGAAAGAATTCAGTGAGACGACAGGCGTACTTACGCTCTGTTGAATCCTTTCCCGCAGTCTGAACATTTGTATGCACGGTCGTTGTCATCTACATGGAGTGAGTTGCGAAGACTAAAACGGTCTGGCGGCCCTTCTTACGTGACTTGAGATGCCGGTTAAGATGATCTGCCCGCTCATAGGTGCGATTGCATATGAAGCATCGATGACTGGAACGACTTGTAGATGCTGCGATGGTCTCATCTGCTGCAAGACCTTCTTGTCGTGATGCGTTGGCAACCATGTCGTAGGCAAACGACGGTATGAGATTGAGGGCGACGGAAAGGTGGCGTGAATGCGAGGAAAGCTCAACCCCCACGCGACTCCGCAGTTTGGACGTCTGCCGAGGATCTTAGGTTGCAAAATTTAAGATCACGTGACAAGCAAAGCACCCTTGTCTCCTTGTCTCTGCTTTGCCTCTTACAGCGCTGAGGCGTCTACCTAATGTTACCTCACTTATTCATCCATCGCACTTGCCGGGAGTAATGTTCCAACGCACTCCCCAAATCCAACGCCATCACCACAGTAGCCCTCCAATAAAACCGTCTCGCCATCTTCAAGATAACCGCGCGGCGGAGTAGTGCCAGCCCGCATGAACTCCATCAGGCAGCCATGTTCTTCCTCTCCCGGACCGCTAACTGTTCCGGTGGCGATGATGTCTCCAGTCTGCAGCCCGCAGCCTGCCAGCGCCTGCTGCGCAAGACACTGCTCCAGCGTCCAATACATGCTGGCGGTGTTAGACCTGCAAATCGTCTTGGCTACCTTCGCTCCGGGCGTCGTAATATGGACTTGCAGCTTGATGTTGCGGGCCTCCTCGCCGGGATCAGTCAGGTAGGATCGGACCGGCACATCTGGCCGTCGGGGCACCGAAGCTGTGCGGAAGGCTTGGAGTGCTTCGGGCGTGATAATCCACGGTGATATGCTTGTGCCCAGGTTCTTGCCATTAAGAGGCCCAAGAGGACTCATCTCAAAGCCTTGTATGTCGCGGGCTGTCATCTATCGTCAGCTAGCTGTGTAACCGGTACCGCTCGGGCAAGTAGAACCCACCACTCCAATCATTCACAAGCACAAACCCAAAGACATGCTCTCCCGCCTGCCTCGCCGTCACTCTGGCCCTCCTTTTGAGGGGCTTCCCAATAATAGCAGCAAGCTCAAGCTCAAAATCCATCCGTCTCGAAGCTCCAAAGACTATCTCACTTTGGCCGGGGATCCCAGCCCAGTACTGACCCAAGGGCCGAACTTGTGAAGTCCCGGACACATCAAGACTGCTACAGCGCCCTGCATATCCCACGGGTTGATGATAGAAAGCGGGTGGATGAGAGCGCGTACCAGTCATGGCTTCTGATGCGTTCTCTACATGGTCTGCTGAACAGCTAAAATCGGAAAAGTCGCCGCAGCCAACTGGTAGGTGCATTCTCACCGCGGTGATAGCTTCGATGGCTGAACTGGGAATACCAGAGGTTTTCAGCAGCTGCTGAATACATTCTCGGACACTTTGATGAGTTGACTTCGGCAGGGCGGCGAAGGCGTTCAGGGTCGAAGAGGAGAAGACATCTTCCGGGAGGTGCGCGATGCTAGAAAACTCATGAAACAGCTCTGCGAGGAAGATGACGCTGTCTTCGTATCTCGTCACGCATTGCGGCGTTGCGTGAAGATCTGACGAAGCAATGCCGAAGGGGATGTTGGCTAGGCCAAAGTGCGAGGCATAGCCCGGGAGTGGTGAAGTCATATCGATTGAACCAGTATGATTTCACGTATACACTTGCAATCTTTCGATGGAAGTTAGTTAATTATACCTACTTTAGTCAAGTCCAGATCACATGGAGGAACCTCCACCTTATCCGAAGTGGGCCTGCGTTATTATTGTCGGATAGCCTCCATAGTGGCGTGCACAGGTCCAAGAACTCACCAGCAACCAATCTTCCCCCAGCTATTCACTCCCAAGAGGCAAGGCTGCTGGGCTGTTCAATGAGCGCGAGACCGGCTCGGACATAGCTCCTTTTCATTGTTTCCTTTTTCCAAGCATGGAGAGAATCAGTAATAAACAAACATTGCGTACTCGAAAGAAATGGCAAGAGAAGAAGAAAGTGGAGTCTGACATTCTTTACTAAGACGGACAACAGTGATGTGTAGGGCGAGGGCGAGCCGCATTGCTTACACTTTGTGCCACGACTTTACGACCCAGAAAAAGCTCACTGAAGCCCCTTAAGTGGAGTGTTTGACTTGCTTGAAACATTAACAGAACTACCTCATTCGACAGCGTTGCATTGATGCGCTGGGGATGACCGGTCATCAATATGCTTTCACCCCAGCCAGCTGAAGCAACCGCTGATTGATTTCAGGCTTCTCAATTGGCTCGGATCGGTTGTGCGGGTCTTCTTTGCCGTTGCGAAGTGGAACACCTGCTTTACGAATGTTGCTAATCACAGTGCCTGTTAGCCTCGCATACAAAACCAATTCTGCATGGGTCATTTGACCTACCAGTGCGGCCAGTGTGTGGTCCCCTGCCATGTGCGGAACAATTCAGCCTTGAGATCCAGATCCTCTTGCTTTGCGAATTTCCTAGGCGTCATGCATACATACTGCACGTGCCTAATCAGATCACCTTGAGGAAAGCATGCATAATGCATCGTGCGAGAGTCCCACAATACGAGGTCGCCCGGCTCAAGATTGACCTTCATCATCTCGCATCCACGTTTCTCAAACCACTTGACGTCCTCTTCCTTGAAGATGAAGAGGTCTTTGAAGTCTTCCTCCTCTGGCGGCTTATCCTCATGATCGTCTTGCTCGCGGGTCTCGGAGAAAAACTGGTCGAAGAGCTTGCTGGACCCCTTCATGACAATGAGACCTCCATCATTGGGTCCGTTTGGCTGGTAATTAAGAAGGCCCTGAACGCACTGCATCCCTTTGCGTTGTGGTGATTGGTCACAGTGCGGCCAAGGAGACCAGGTGAGGTCTTTCTGACGCGGAAGGGTTATGTTTTGGCCATCGAATGACACGACCAGCTCCTTCGTATCCCAAAGCTTCTCGAAAGTGTCGATGACCTTGGTCTCCATGCGAGCTTCCCAGACATACTTCTCATGGTTGGATCCGTAGCCAAAATACATGCCGCCCTTGAAGGCCACAGGGAGGTGGTCTTGGGTCCATGTAGATTCGTCATTGGGGTCGAATCCGAGCCCGAAAGACTGAAGCCATTCGACTTGTTTCTGACGATAATAAGCCGCACGTTCCAGCGGGATGACGCCTTTCACGATAGCGACTCCTGTTTTGTGGAACTCATCGCGCCAGTCGCCATATTGCTTGGTGGCATCATGCTGGATGAGATCCACGCCAGAGTCTGGCTTCGGGTCTTCAGCGTGCGGGGCCATGTTTCGCTTGTATTGTGCGTGGAAAATGTTTCCGGCAATGACGCTTTTGAGATCGTTGTTAAATGTGTCTGTCAAGTTAGGCAACGGACTTTGGAGTGAGTTCACTTGTCAAGTCTGGCATGCGAATCACTTTTGTAACTCTCCTTAATATCACATGAATGCTAGAAGCAGCCTTTGGCGAAGGCATCTGTTGTCGCTTACTCGGCACAGGGTGTGCAAATTAGAAGCCTATGGAGATCTCGGTCCATGTGGGCATCCCGAGAATGTGAAGGCGATACAGCATGGAGAGGCGGGGTATCCCCACCCCCACCTCTGTCACTATCGTATTGTTGCTACATTGGACCTCGGGATACTGCATATCGGCTTTGGTGGGCATGTAAGGCAGGTCCGTGAACATTACCGTCGAAAGCCTCTCATGCATAAACATTTGTTTGGTGTGGACAGGCTGTCATCCGAGGATACAGGACGAACCATCAAGATATATGCTATCACTACGATATATGAACGCCTACAGACAGCATTTCAAAAGCCACTTCCATCACGTTTTTACTTAGTCTTTCTCATTGCTCGAACACGCTATCCCACGAATATGCCTCAGTCAATTCCCATTGCTTTCAAGCCTATCGGCAAGCCGGAGATCGGGCACAACAATTATCAGGGTTTTCAGCCAGGGAAGACTGAGGTCCTGCCGAAAGGCTGGAATGGCTACAACGCGAAAGCACTAACTAGCGACATCCGTGTTGACCACGACGTCGAGTTCACGGTCAGGGATGGCAGCCGGCTGTACGCAGACATCTACCGGCCTGCCGACAACTCCCAAGAGAAGGTGCCGGCAATTATTAGTTGGTCTCCCTATGGGAAGAAATACAGCGCCTTGGAGATGCTTCCCATGTGCGTATGGAACTGCTGCGTTGGCAAACAAGACTTGTCCGGTAAGATCAAGGTTCTCGGACGTCTCGAAAGGCTCAGGACTGACATCACAGCAGGCATCGAGAAATTCGAGGGCTTGGATCCCCAAGCATGGTGTCCAAGAGGATACGCTATCATCAGCGTAGATGCTCGTGGGACCGGCGAAAGCGATGGTTCGATCCACATCATGGGATCTCAAGACGCCGAAGATGCCTACGACGTAATAGAGTCAATCGCAAAGCTTCCCTGGTGTAACGGTCGTATTGGTATGGCTGGCAACTCAGCTTTAGCTATCATCCAATGGCTGGTTGCATCCATGCAGCCACCTCACCTTGCAGCGATCGCGCCTTGGGAAGGATCTGGTGATATCTACCGTGAACAGTTTTGCAGAGGAGGTTGGTTCTCTATGAGCAATTTTGATCTCATCACAAGAGAAATTCTGAAAGGCAAGTCTGGTGTCGAGGACTTCGCGGAGATGTACGAGCGCTACCCGCTTGCCAACGAATACTGGAACGATAAACGCGCGGATATGACGAAAATTCAGTGTCCAGTATTCATCTCCGGCTCAGACTTCTCGTCGATTCACACGATGGGGGCAGTCAGAGGCTGGATGGAACTACCCCATAACAATAAGTGGATCCGCTGGAGCTCTTATCAAGAATGGTACGAGCTCTACTGTGTCAAGTCCGCCGATGAAGAGTTGCATCGATACTTCGATCGCTATCTCAAGGGCTATGAGAACGGATGGGAAGTGGATACGCCAAAGGTCCGCTGGTCGGCTTTGCAGTTCGGTGACCGCGAGGCAATAGACGACATCGAATACACCGACTTCCCCATTCCTGGGACCAACTATCGTGAGCTCTTCTTCGGACCAGGAACACTCAGCGACTCGCCCACATCTCACAGCAGCATTTCCACCTACGATTCCGAAAGCCCTAGCGATTTCGCCGATTTCAGCTATACCTTCAAGGAGAAATCTAGGCTGATCGGTCTTCCAAAGGCGGTGCTCTATATGTCTTGCCCCGACAAAGACGACATGATCCTTTTTGTGATCCTGCGCAAGCGCGATAAAGACGGCAATCTCATCATGCATCTTAACTTTCCTTTCAAAGCGACTCCCTACAAATCGATTGCTGAGATCCCCAAGAAAGAGATGGCTAGCCTTAACCTGCATCTGGGCTCACTCGGCATTCTTCGCGCGTCACACCGCGCCTATGATGCTGACCGCAGCATCCACTCGCAATTTCCTTTCCATCCCCATGAAGTCGAAGAGAAGATTCCCCTTGGAGACGTCGTGCGCCTGGAGATTGGCATTTGGGCCATGGGCGTTGATTTTGAGGCTGGCGAGTCCATATCCGTGCAAGTCAGTGGGCAGCTGCCCAGCATCGCGGAGTTCACAGCTTGGTCTTCTCCGCGACCTGACCATGAGAAGAACAAGGGGACACATAAGATTCACATCGGACCGGAGCACCCAAGCAAGGTCATCCTGCCGTTTGTGCCGATATAATTAGTGCGATTCTCGGAATGAAAACGCTCGCAAAGCCGCACAATCTTTTCATCGGAGCCATTCCATCACCTTGACTTTCGCAAAATACCTACGATGAGAGTTCCTTCTTTCTCACTTTCAATGTAAATGTCCTTCTTTACATGTCTGTCTACTGGTGCTACCAAAGCTGTAGCAGGTCAGCAGTCGTCACGATAGCATTCCAGTCGTTCTGATCGCAAAGCCTTGAGCTTCATCCATAAATATACTTATCAAGGCGGGGCTGTCCTCACACGAGTAGCGACTTGATAACGACAAGAACCGGATGAGGAACGTATTGCAGCTCAGAGCTAGCAGCAAACTCTCTCCACTCAGTCCGACGTCGTTTGACGTAGCGGCTCGCGTGCGGTATGGGAGGGCAAGCTGCATAGTTTACCCCACTCCGATACCACATGTGCCGGTGCCTAACCGCAGGGTGTATGCCTGGCCGTAGACATGATTGCAAACGAAAGATACATCTCTTGGAGCACCATTTCCGAGAACGCATGATTCTCTTGTGTCCGGCCGCCCAGCCCGGTCGAGCGAGTATCTATATTGACTGCTGCAACGAAGCAGCTTCGCCAAAAATGCACACTCTTGTCGGATCATTGACCACTAGCAAGGAAACGCAATTTTCATAAGACATCCGTATTCATACTCGCGTTTAAGATCAAGATGGGACCCAACGAGCAGAAGTCGGTCACACCGAAAGAGGTGGACGCTGTAGAGCATCATGAGATCGCCGTCGACGAGACGGGTGAGGCGAAACAGAATGCTACCATGGGAACAGTGACCATCAACGATACAGAAGAGATTATTCTTGTCCCAGCTCCTAGTGCAGACCCTAGAGGTATGGCGCATCTGGTAATTGGAGCTTGCCTTTCAAAGAGCTAACGCAATGCCATAGATCCTCTGAATATGCCTATCTGGAGGAAGAAACTTCTCGTTGTGCTGTTATCCATCTGTATGCACGGACGTTGCATCTCCTCCAAAAGACAAGCACTGACAAAGGCATAGTCTCGAGTGTTGGGTTGACCATGGTCTCTGGATTCGGTGGTCTGCTTGGATTCTATATTCCGGAGTATGTTGAAAGTAGGTCATCCCTTCGTTGTGACTTTTGCCCTGAAAGCTAATAAATTGGCCAGAGGGCGCTACATTCTCTGACATCACACATCTTATGACATTTCCAACCATGTTTATGGGTGTCGCAAACCTTGTTTGCATGCCTCTTGCGCTGGCAGTTGGTCGCCGCGCTGTCTTCCTCGGCTCTTGCCTCGTACTCGTTCTCGGAGGCGTCCTGGGGGCATACTCTAAGGACATCAACATGCATCTTGGTGTCAGAATGCTTCTTGGTATTGGCGCTGGCAACAGTGAAGCCTTGGTACCCATGATGTAAGTCGAAGTTAGAGACGTTTTCGTTGATCATGACTATCAAGTCTAACTTGTACGACACAGGATCCAGGAGGTCCACTTCCTTCACGAGCGAAGTACCTTTCTGATGTGGCAGTCAGCTATCCAAACGACAATCAGTGCGCTTCTTGGTCTTTTCGCATCGCCAATCGCTGGAGCCATCGGTCCAGGTAATTGGTACCTTCTCGGTGCCGCCTTAGCTGGTGCTGTGTTTCTCGCATCGATCCCATTCGTTCCGGAGACACGATATAGGAGATCCTTGTCAGCATACGGACAAGAAGTCGAGGATGGCTTTGCAGAGGAGAACCAAGTCGACAAGAATCTTCCTGTGCGTCCAAGCAACAGACCTGTATTTGACTACACCAGGTTTGAGCCTCGGACATTACGATCAGACATGCGATTGTTTGTTGGGAAACCAGATTGGTCTGAGGGGCTCTATGCACTACGGGTAGGCGCATGCTTCAGTATTGTGCAAGACACTGGTTGCTAATGCCTCAGCAGAACACTTTCCAGATTCTCTTTTTCCCAAATGTACTATGGGCGTTTTGCCTCAACGGCCTTACTTTGGGTGTCAACATCGCGATAGGCACCACATACGCCCAGGTCGTCGAGGCTCCTCCATACAACTGGGCTCATTCGTCTGCATCTTATGTGAACGCAAGTCAAATAGTCGTTGCTTTGGTCGCGCTCCCACTTCTCGGGAACGGATCTGATTACGTTATCAAATGGCGTGCAAGGAGGAACAACGGCGTGCACGAGCCGGAGGCACGCCTCCTGCTTCTTTGGATACCAACAGTCATTGCAGTCATATCTTCGGTACTATATGGGCTGGCTGCTGCAAACCCGGGAAGATATCATTGGTTTGCGATCGTCTTTTCGTATGGCGGATACTATTTCGGTTTTGTTGGCGCCAACATTGCCGGTATCACTTACCTCTTGGATTCCTACCCTGCAAGATCTGGCCCGGTTTTGGTGGTCATCACTGCACTTCGCGGGTTTGTCAGCTTTGGTACGAGCTATGGCGTGGCTAAATTCATTGAGACAGCTGGCTACGACGGCTCCTTTGGGGCTTATGCTGGTCTGACAGCTTTCTTGGGTCTGCTGGGCATCCCAGTCTATTTCTTCGGGAAGGATATCAGGCGAATTACCGGAAGATGGGCTGTCAAGGAGCGAAGCGGTAGCCCTTCAATGACCCACTGAACACCCAACGGTTCCAGGGAGGGGGTTTTGCGAAGTTGTGGTGAAGGACGTTTGACTCACATACTGTATCTCGTTCTCAGAATTCACTTGTTACGCAGACTGAGATTTTCTTCCGTTTGTCAACCCATCCTCCTCGTAATACAGTCAATCGTTCCCGACTTGCCCACGTGAGATGCACTTTGAGGGTCTCGGTAGATCAATAAGTACTGACCTAATGCTCGAATGCCACGCGCTCTAGACAACACCAGGCAAAGGCAGAGGTTGCGGGGTTGTGTAATACTGTAGCATGCCACAACGGAGTGATTACCGAGGTCCACTCTTGCCACATGACACCTTCTCTCATACCCCACATATCCGACAGCAATAGATTGAAAAGTTGATCAACAGGTTCGGCCACCTACTTCTCCCACTCAAGCCGAACCACTCTCTCTCCCCGAGCATCACCAATAGGAGCTATGGTTGATATTATTGCCCCCACCTCTGACGGTCCACAAAGCCCGTTTGCCTGTCAGGTCTGCCACCGTAGTTATGAGCGTCTGGATCATTTGAATCGACACTTAGACTCTCGTGAGTAGCTTTTGCTCAATGAGAAAAATTTGATCAAGTAGCTGATGAATTCAAGATCGAAATGCAAGGGGTTTCAAGTGCAAACAATGTCGAAAAGGCTTCAACAGAAGGTAGGTCTGCGATTTCTCCGAACTATTAGAATCGGGAAGAACGACTCAGCTTCAGACCAAGTTTTTCTACGCAATAATTTACCATAGCGAGGGCTCATTCACATACAAGCGGACAGAACTTGAAGAGCTGACACAGACACTGAACCTCTTTTAGGGATCTACTCATCAGACACCAAGCAACGCACGACGCCATTGATGATGGTGCATGCAAGACTTCAGACCGTCTTCATGAACGTGCTCGCAAGGCATGCGATGCTTGCGTGAAAGCGAAGCTCAAATGCGGTATGTATTCGAGCTACATGATATGCTTACACAAACGCTGATCTGGTTTCAAGGAGACGAGCGTCCCTGTACAAGATGTCGCAAGAAAGGGGTCAACTGTTCCAGCGAGTCGCTTGATCAGACCGAGGATATCAATAGCTTCGCAGGCGCCGCTGAAGTAACGGTCTATCCCGCAAACATTGCCTCCCCAGGCATTATGTTGGCATCCGAACAAGCGGTTTCGACTCACAATGTTATTCCAGCCTCCTCGAATGATAAACCATCAGGTCTGGTCACTGAGACGAGCTTCACACAAGCGGATTGGCAGTCTCTAGATTTTCAAAACTTCCCATCTTTCTTTGAATCAATCATGGTGCCGAGTGGAGACTGGGCCGGGGTAGGTGAGGTAGACATGCCCCCTGACATGTCAACCATGATTCCGGAACACGAAGACTGGGCTGTCACCGACGACATTTTTGGCTTTGACTTTTCAAATGCATTCGAACAAGCCTTGGATGCCCACGCATCGTCTGCCGCTGGTCCTGGGGAGCAACAACCATTGGAGAGTCTCGACTTTGGCACTGCACCCTCGACATCTGACAATGCACGCCAGCGCCATCTGATCTTCCAGAATTCACCATGGTATGCATCGAAAACCCCTTCTATCGGATCATAGTAATGAATTTGCAGGCTTTGGAATCCCAAATCGAAATCCCATGCCTTCAGCGAGCATAACCAGATAAATGTTGACTACGAAGAGATCAGTTCAGCGACATCGCCTCACCAGCCACATGCAATAAAGCTGGAGATCACTGATCAGCTCACTTCGGAATCGCGGGACCGTATTTTCCGGCTAGTGGTCACGAC
Source organism: Cladosporium sp. IMV 00045 (assembly GCA_001931905.2). Lineage (NCBI taxonomy): Eukaryota > Fungi > Ascomycota > Dothideomycetes > Cladosporiales > Cladosporiaceae > Cladosporium > Cladosporium sp. IMV 00045. The sequence continues at coordinate 124,015 of MSJI02000604.1, read as the reverse complement.
GGCCGACGCACGCATATCTGTGCCCACCTTCCCATCCACCGCTATCCTGGATAGCTTAATTAAAGTCGGCATCGCGAAACGACTAGAGACAGATGCTTGGATCCACCCTTATACGTTCTCCTCAGAACAAGCCCGACCTGAACTACTCATCGCTCTTGTAGCAGCAGGTTGCGTCTGCTTCGGAATTCCGAAAGTGAATCGTACCGGTCTGGTTCTTCTTGAGATTGCTCGGGTGGCTTTAAACAAATTAATTGAAGACGACAACAGCGCAATTAGAGACCTCCAATATCTCCAAGCTTCGATGATCTGGCTAGACATTTGCGGGTTTTGTGGCTACAGGCGTAAGATGGAGATTGCAGAAAGCAATCTACAGCCTATTGCGACTGCACTTCGTCGATGCGGCAAGTTTGACAGAGTGGCATACGAAGTAATCGTAACTTTGATGGAGGATGACCTGGAGACAACTACGAACAAATGGCGACGTTGGGTCAATCAAGAATCATACAAGAGACTGGTCTTCCACGTCTTCGAGCACGACATCCTTATGTCGATGGCTAAACACCGCCAACCAGTGATATCTTACGCAGAACTCACTCTTCCGTTACCTTTCTCTCGTGAGCTCTGGCTGGCCCCTTCTGCAGAAGCATGGCGAAATGCGTTTCTTGAGAGAGTTGCCAGCGGAGAAAAGCACGATGCATGCCTCAGGTCTCTACTCGCCGACAGTCGACCAGCATCATGCCTTGCAAAGTCTCTGGATCACGGTCTCGCTAGTACGGCAATCCTTTACGGAAATTCAGCTCAAGTCTGGGAACACATCCAACAGTCCACACTCAGGGACAATGAAATCGACGAAGACCCTTGTCATCAGTTATGGATGCATAGTAGACACCAATCTCTCTACCAAAAGCTCAAGTCTATTGCAGAAAGTCTGCAACTCTCGCCGCCTGCAGCTCACCTTGCACACCAATTTCAAATGATGAGCCTGCATGTGAGCGTCGATACAGTGATGCGTTTCAGTGGCAAGTGTGGTGAAGCTGAGGCCCATCTTGCGTACCAAAAGTTACAGACCTGGAGTGTGGGAAAGTCAGCTCGAATTGCAATTTGGTATGTTGAGCCTTGTTCGCATTGTCAGCCTGAAAAACGGTCAATTCACCTGGACCAATCTATCTGCGTTACTAATTCTTCCAAATCACTGACTTCAGCTCCGTCCAGGCACGCATCTCAATTGTTACGTACCGCCAAAAACGTCCCACCGTATCAGATCCGCGGTGCGGATGCTTTCATCACGTATCACGCAATAATGGTTCTCTGGTCGTACGGCATGATGCTGAAGAACTCAGCAAGACGAACTGCCATGAGCACCCCGGTTGGTGGGCAAAGCAAAAGGCTACCGATCAAAGAAGGACCGCATGCCCAGAGCATTGAATCAAATGTCTTTTTGGATGACTTGAGTAGCATGCAGTTGGAAGCATATTTGCATAACGGCATGGGGAGGCCTGCTCTACGATTTCCGGATGGCCAATGCTGTGAGGTACGAAATGTGGCATCTATCATGGCCTTACGCTGCAGAGTCCTCGAGGGCAACTGTCCTGGCGAAACTCGTGAACATCTTCCGCAGATGATTAAAAGCCTTTGCAACCTCATGGATGAATTAGGAAGCCTGAGGTGACGTCTTCTACTGATACCAGCAAATTCATGAATAGTGTACCACATCTTTCTCGATTGAAGTTCATTCACGCTCATGTATATACTTTCGACAAGACAAATTCGAACCTCTGGGTCGCTTCTTCGCCATAACTTGACTGGCAAATACGTGCAATCGCTCTTCTCGTAGCCCAAGATGACAGACGCATCATCTAGGGACCGCCGGCACGGCCTTCGTAGTTCCATTTCTCGTCGCCCTCCGATCCACAATCGCTGTCGACATAGCACTTGTAGTTGATCGTGCCATCGGTGTTTGGCGCCCACATAGTGTAGGAATCATCGTCGTACGGAGCACCGCAGTAAGGACCTCCAACATGGTCGTAGACAGTGTAGGCAGTGTACGGAATCGTAGCCCAGACGCATACAGTGTCTCCTTCCTCGCCACCGCCTGCGAAAACAGAGAAGACATTAGCATGGTGATAATATAGCTCAGGCAGGTCAGGAACTCACAAGTCTTGGATTCTCCGGTTGTCTTGGTCTTGCTGACGGAGAAGCCTCCAGTAATGAACTCTCCATCGCTCGCTGATACACCGACTGACTAGCCAACGGTGTGGGAGTTGATCTTGGTGATGGAACAGGTTTTTGCCTCATTACAATCGATGTTGGAAGTAACCTGCTTTTCGAGGTAGTTTTGGTGGGGATCACCATCGCCGGCAAGACGAGTCATGCGTCTGCAGGAGGGTTGAACTGGAGTTTGCGGCAGTGCGACAGCCTGCGAGACTGCAGCAAAGGTCGCGAGAGCAGAAACGTAAAGACTGCTAACGTTAATCAACATCCTGGAAGAGAATGTCGTTTGACTTGCTGGACTCACGACATGTTGCACAGTGTCCGACAGAAATTGCTTGACGATGTTCGAATGTTGAGATGGCCAAAGATGGACAAGAGCTGCAGGTAGGTTGAGCGAGTGGATGGTTCTTCGGTTCTTAGGAGAGGTGAATGATGGTCTTCTTATAAGTGTTCAAGCATCGCCGACATTAGTGCCGCGCGGTCTGTACACCAAGGCTGTTGACACTTCATGATAGGCGCAAGCAGTCGAAAGCTGGGCATCTCTGATCCTTTGACTGTGGAGACCAACAGTCAACAGATCCTTCGCCATTCCTTCGCGTCTCCTTCGCACACCTCTCTATCTGAGTGGAAAGGATTGTTTCGGGTGATCAAGAATGCCAGCTGAAGAAGTCCGGGTGCGTGTGGCTTCACAATCGATTGATTCTCGGGGAACTTTGGTCGATGCCTTGTCCTTGACACGTTTCGGGGCCTGAATATCACAAGCCTGACACTAACAGGGGAATTTCAAGGAAAGATAGTGGATGAAGCGCCTACATCTCTGGGCTAAAATGCCTTGTGACAGTGCGTGGTTCCACACCTGGGCTGCAACGCTAGCCGCCTCGGATCAACCATCTTACTGATAAAAAGTGAAGCGGCAGGAGCAGATTGCTCATGTGATGTTACCAAGTTCCATAAAACCGCACGGCTAGGGTCCTTCGTTGCAAGAAATCCTGCGACGTAGTCGAAGCATTAGAGCAATCTGCGACTAGCTCGATCGATCTCTTGACTGATATAAGTTAACGCATACTTGCTATGATGAATGCTGATGCGAAAGTCACCGCTGCATTCCGCTATGCTAAAGCACACGCTGTGTGCTGCAGAGCTGACACATCTCTTGGCTGCCATTAATATATATTTGAGGTTCCCATCGTCAAATTCCGCTTGGATGTGAATATAGTATAGTAGTCAAGGACATCAAGCTAGAGCAGATGATCCCAGTGGCAAAGGAGTTAGCTAGTCAGCTCATTTCGCGCTCATACGATTGAGGTGCATTCGGTATGTGCCGACGGTGAGTATGCGTAATTTCCCGCATACTCTACGACATTACTGGTCTGCTCGGATCTAGTCGCTCGATGATGATGTGCACCTCTAAGACATGGAAAGTTGCAATCCGCTTGTGCATCTGAAGCAAATGGGTCCTCTTTTTCAGCGGGTCAAACGATCCTTTGATCCTTCTACTGCCGTCACAACCGCTTCCACGCTGTCTGCACGTTCCACACTGCGAAGAACAGCCGTGTTCAAGATCATGATCAGCGCGATACGTCAACGATGATCGCACTGCACACCGTACTCATCGATTCTATCGCCGTCCAGTCTTGTTGGTATAAGCTGCTGGAGCTTGATGTGGCCTTTCTGCTTTTTCAAAAAGAGGAAAAGCCGTGCCACGATGTTTTCTTCGACTCGAATGTCAGCTATTTCTTTGGTTGAAGGTTGAACATATCTTGATATCTGGTGATGTTGAGGCGGGTCGTGACTTCTGAAGGGAGCCTTGCAATGCTTTACCATTTTTTCATATGCGTGTGTAGGTTTAATCCACAACGCCTTACGGTCATGAACAGTCTGACGCTTTTTCATCTAAAGAAACCCAATGTGCATTCCTGAAGAAATTACATCTTTAGCTTGGAACCAGTATCATCACGCTGTGGATGAATCGCGACGACTGCACCCTTTTATTCATCAAGCACGCGCCGCAGACTCCCTGACAGCATCGAGGCTCTCCTCCACTTTGATGTAAGGGATACCGGTAAGCTTGAATGTTCTTTCGTCCATGACAGGCTTGTTGACCGGCTCAAACCGATTGTGTGGATCGTCCTCGCCGTTTCTCTTTGCCACGTTCGAGCCCGTGTGTCTTGCATTTGGCCAATGGGTGGTGCCGACCCAACGCTCCAATGCGTCCTTCTTGCGTAGCAGATCTTCCTGCGTCGCATCGGCGACCGGCATGTAGCAGGTGTAAATGGCAAATCGGGGCTGGCTGGTCTCGGAGCTCAGGTTGTAATGAGGCGTCCGCGAGTCCCAAAGTAAAAGGTCTCCAGGCTCGGCACAGACCTTCTCCCATACACAGCCGTGGTTTTTGAGCCACTTCATGCCGTTTTCGGTGAAACCAAACCATTCGTTCGTCCACGCGGGGATCTTGGGCTCATCTTTCATCTCCTCGTGAAACTGCTCCGACAGGCGATGACCACCTTTGCAGACAATGAGGCCGCCATCCTTTGGGCCGTTTGGCAGGAAGTTGACGAGTCCTTGCAAACAACGGAACCCTGGAAGGAGCGGGTCTTGGTCTTGGTGAGGCCAAGGTACGTTTCCAGGAATATCAGTACGACTATTGAGCGAAAGGTCAGCTTCTCTCCTGTGGATATAAACACTCGTGTTGTGAAGCTTTGGGTGGAAGCGACTCACTTGGGGAATCCAAAATTAACAGCGTCGAATGACACAATGAGGTCTTTGGTATTGTAAACCCTTTCAAATGCCTCCAAAACACCAGGCTCCCCACGCACAGCCCAAGCAAAGTCTTCATGAGTTACGGCGTACTGAAGACACATGCCCTTCTCAGTGATGTGTGGGAGATTGTCTTTGTGTACAGTTGACAGGTCGTTCCGATCGAATCCAAGATTACTGCTCGGTTTGGATCAGCCAGGCTCGGTGACAGGATTCTTGTGGGCATGACTTACAATCCTTCCAACCAACTGAACATCGCATCTGCGTATTTGTCGGCTCGCTCGCGAGGGATCGCCCCTTTGAGAACAGCGTAGCCATCCCGAGCCAAATCGTCGCGCCATGAAGCTGGGTCTGCGGCTTTGCTCTCCTGATTCGGTTCCAATTCGACCTTCATAGTCACTCCCTGTGGAGCTATATCGGTAGCAGTGGCAGTCGCTACACTCGACATAATTGCGTATGGTGTCTTTGTGGGCTCAGTAGCAAACAGACAAGTATCGTTCCTAGCAAAGCGATGATGCCTAGATCTGGTGGCTTGCAAACAACGAGCTTATTGTTCTGGAATGTACTATTATACATCGTCCTAGTCTCAACTGTCATGCTTGACCGCAGGGAACGGCCGGTCGCTGAGCGGTGCCCACTCATCCCGATCTTTTGGGAGCAGCTCGTAGCCTCCCCCACGCAACCCGGTCGGCCTCAGTGGGCAGCCGGATTTGACCATGTTGTACGCAAAAGCAATGCTACCTCTTGAATACAACGAATTGGTGTAATCATTCTGCCTGAATCTCCATTGATACAGGACGCTCATCGAGCCTAATGGTCTTCCAGGCTGCACTCTGCCAAGTAATAGAGTCGGCTTCAACGTTTTTGACATGATGCTCTCGAGCACATTGCGATCTGTTCTTTGCATCACAAGCCTTGCCGTCGCTTTCTCCCAATCATCACCATCCCTCCAGCATGTCATCGTCAACGCCATTCCGGATCATCATCTGCGGCGGAGGTATCGCCGGCATGTCAGCGGCCATTGCACTTAGAGCGCCGGATCGAGAGATCACCATTCTCGACCAGTCCCGACTGTGTTCTGAGATCGGAGCAACCATCTCACTACAGCCGAATGCTTCTCGTATACTGGAGCAAGAATGGAACCTGGCCAGTCTCACCGAAGCGCGAGGAATGGTCGATCAAGGCTTTCGCATCCTGAATACTGATGGCGACCTTGTGAACTTCGTGCCTCTGGGGACCAAAACTGATTACGAGGGTGAGCGTGTGATGTACCATCGACAAGACCTGCATGCTTGTCTGCACCGAGCCGCCACCTCGAACGATCGCGAGGGCCCTCCGGCCACGGTACGGACGTCTTCTCGGGTCAAACATTGCGATCCGCGCGAAGGTGTCTTGACTCTTGAGAGCGGCGACACGCTACAAGCAGATCTCATGTGAGTGACTCATGATCATCATTCATCCACCTGTTCTCTTGGCTCATGGTACATTCCATCAAAGAATCGCAGCAGACGGTATACACAGTTCAGTACGGACATCGATCGTTGGTGAAGTGAACCCACAGAAAACAGGGCTTTCAGCATACCGGTTCATGCTTCCAACGGAGAAGATTGAGCAAGAAGTACCAGAATTCTGCGCCAATATCAAGCCTCGCGAGCCCTTCACGTCCATGGTGATGGCGCACGATTGTCGATTGATCATGGGACCCGCTCGCGAAGGGACCATGTACAGTTTCGTGGGCTTGGTGCCGGACGTCCGCATCAATGAAGACTCAGACAGCGGACAGTCATGGGTGTCCAAAGGAGACGTCAATCTCATGCTAGAAACGTTCAAAGACTACCCGGAATGGATCAAGTCTGTCTTAAAACTATCAGAAGAGCTTGGTTTGTGGCAACTTCGAGATCTGGATCCTTTGGAGACATGGACCAAAGGCAGAGTCATCCTCATCGGAGACGCTGCGCATGCAATGCTCCCGACGCAGGGTCAAGGTGCGAGCCAGGCAGTCGAGGATGCAGAAGCGCTTGGTGCATTCTTCGACGGCTTTAGAATGGAGGGTCACCCAAAGGAGCAGATCGAGAAGATCTTGAAGCAGGTCTATGAATGCCGGAGAGGCCGTGCAACACTGATACAGAAGTACAGTCGAGAGGCTGCCAGACCAGCTACTTCCAAGAACAGCAAGGAAGTTACTATGTAAGTCACTTTCTACTTTGCCGTGACAAGTCTTTCGAGTGTTCTCCGAGGTAAACTGCACCGAAGCTAACCTTGACCAAGGCGACCGGATGAGTTCATGGACTACAACTGCCTATACAAAGGCGCCAAGGCGTGGGCAGCGACGAACCATTATACGGCCTCGACGGCGTGACACTTTTCTAGATGATGTTCAAAGAAGAGGTCAATATTTTTTCACCAATATCAAACGTATGATGGATTTGGAACAATGTATTTGGAACTAGGTCATAACGTAAAGCGTGCATTAAAATTGGTAAACTATCTCACATAAATAACATCTTAAGGAAAGAAAAGACTTCACTACTCCTTGCCCCCAAGAGTAGTATACACAATGATCCTCGCGGAACCACCACAGCTCTCGGTGCTGTTGCCCTTGCAAGGGTAATTGCAGCCAGCAGACAACGGATCCGATCCACTCGCCAAATCCGTTGCGGGAGCAACGTTGCTACCGTAGCACTCGGCGTAGTACTCTGCACCGCAGTAAGTGAAGCCTCTCGCCTGGCAAGCTTGCATGCAATTGGCAATGGTCGCCTTGGAGCCGCCACCATAAGCGGCCAGGGAGACGGAGGTGGGAAGGCTGCGCTTAGACGTGGAGTCCATGTAGCAGCCCATCAAGTTCCATGACTCGAAGTTCTCTCTCGCGAAGAAGGATTGCTTCCAGCTGTCGTCGGAGACGACGGACAAGCGGTTGCCGCCGCCGCACTTCTGTGTCTTGTCACCGCTGCAGGCCTTGCTACATTGAGACTCTGGCGCTGAGGAGCTAGGGAGCGTATTGCCGCACCAGCACTCGTTGCCATACTCAGTTCCAGAGTACTTGTAGCCTTTGTCCTGGCAGGTCATGGCGCACTGCTGTTGGGTCTGAGTAGAAGAAGTGCCAGCAGAGACCGGAAGAACGCGCTTAGATCCGTCAACGAAGCATCCGGAGTAAGAGAAGCCTGCAGGGAGGGAAGTGGAGGAAGTGCTTGCCGGTACGGAAGACGTGGTGCTGAAAGTGGATGTGGAGAAGCCGGAGCTGGTGCTGGACGACGTCGATGTCGTCGACGGGATGGTTGCAATAGAGCTGCTTGATTTTGAAGAGCTCGTGGAGCTGGTAACGATCGCCGTCGGCTCAGAGACAGTACTTGACGTAGTCTGGCTGCTTGAGGAGATTGATGATGAGGCAGAGCTCTCACTGAACTGAGTGGACGATGTGGTTGAAGTTTCGGAAACGGTGGAGCTGGTTGTGATCGAGGAAGATGTGATGCTCGAATCACTTGAGCTGCTGGTGATCGAGGACGAAGTCAAGCTCTCACCAGACTGGGTGGACGAGGTGCTTGAAAGCTCAGAAACGGTAGAGCTGGGTGCGCTCGACGAAGTGATGCTCGAGACACTTGAGCTACTGGTCGCGGAAGATGAAGTGCTCAAAGTAGAGTCAGCCGATGACGATGTTGTGTCCAACACGGAAGATGTGCTTGACTCTGAAGTTACGACAGATGTACTCGTTGAGCTGGTCACCGTCGTTGACTCAGTGGAGATCGAAGATTCAGAGCTACTGCTGGAAGTCGTCTGAGCGGCTGTGGAGCTGACTGAAGAGCTTGAAAGAGTTGACTCGGTCAAGGTAGACGATGACTGTTGCTCTGAGCTGGTGGTTGCAACAGATGAAGAGGCAGAAGAAGTCGAGAGAGAAGAATCGCTCGCAGAAGAGGATGACGTGGAGTCTGAGCTGAGCGAGGAGACGCCGGTTGAGGAAGCGGACGAAGAGCTGGTGTTTGAAGCTGAGGAATCCGGAATTGAGGAAGTAGATGAGGAGGAGACGGTGTCGACAGAAGAGGATGAGGAGTCCAGAGATGCTGAGGAAGATGACGACGCGGAAGAAGAAACAAGATCGGTCGATGTGGAGGAAACCGTGCTCGAGACTGAAGATGCGGAAGAAGAAACAAGATCAGTAGATGTGGAGGAAGTCGTGCTCGAGACTGAAGACGCGGAAGCCTCGATCAGCTTTGCGCCCCATACCCAGTCGAGTTTGACGACCGATCCAACGGAGCTCTTGAGATAGCACATATCGCCGGACATGGAGACGTCCACGCAAGTGGGCGTGGTACCGCATAGCTCAATGCACTCGACAAATGACTTGACGCTGTTGCTCGAGAGGTCGCCTCCCTGGTGATCAATACCACATTCAATCAAGAAGCTTTGGCCGGATGCAACGGTGTAGATGTTGTCGTTGGAAGCCGGGCATGAGACAGTGGTCGGTGTGACGCTTGCTCCCGAGCTGGTACTGGATGATGTCACAGTGCTGTCTGAAAGTGTCGAGCTTCCAGTAGCAGAGCTCGAAATAGAGGTAGACGAGGAGCTGGTTGATGAGGACTGGCTGGAGGAGACCGAGGACGTAACGAGCTTTGCGCCCCAAATCGAAGGCGCTTTCACGGCAGCTCCAAGAGTCTTCTTGAGATAACATGCGGTGCCAGACAGACTGACGTCAACGCAGCCTGCAGTTTGATCGCAGACATCGATGCACTCCTGGAAAGTGTTGACGTACTTGTTTCCCATGTCACCTGCCTGGTGATCAATGCCGCACTCGATGATGAAGCTCTGGCCGCTGGCACCGGTGTAAGTAGTCCCATCGGAAGCCGGGCATGAGATAACAGAAGGCGAGCTTGTTGGGGCTCCGGATGAGACTGATGTGGCAGATGTGCTCGTGACGGAAGTTGTAGACAGGGAGGAGCTGGAAAGGGTAGATGAGCCAGTGCCAGTGGCAGAGGTGGTGCTGGTAGAGGACGAAGTACCATCCACCAGAAGCTTTGCGCCCCAGACACCAGATATTTTGACGACAGGGCCGACCGACTTCTTCAAATAACAAGCAGTGCCTGACAAGCTGACATCGACACACTGGCTGTTGGAAGAGCAAGCATCAATGCACTCCTGAAAGCTGGAAACATACTGGAAAGCAAGATCGCCACCAGCGTGGTCGATGCCGCACTCAACAGTGAAGTTCAGGCCATTCTTCGAAGTGACCACGGTGCCATCGGAAGCGGGACATGCGGGACCAGAAGCCCCACTGGAGGCAGTAGGGTTGCTTGCAGCGCTGGAGGTGCTGCTTCCCGTCGGCTGAACCCAATCAGGGTTGGTGTAGAGGGAGAGCCTGCTGCTACCTCCGCAAAATTGCGAGGTGTCATTTGCGCAAGTCATGCCGCATTCGCCAGAAGTAGCAATGCTCGCTGCAGAATTGATGCTGTTTCCACAAAAGCACTCAGTAGAGTACTCCGTACCGAAGTACTTGTAATCAGAGCAAAAGTTGGCGCAGTATTCGAGGGTGATGGAGTTACCGCGCACAACGGGACCAGAAAGGGTTCTTGGGTTCGATGAATCAGTGAAGCAGTTGGAATAGTAGAACTTGCCCACAGTTTCAGGGTTGCTTGCAGGGGCCAGGACGTTGGGTGTACCATTAGAGAAGACAGAAAGTCGGCTGGTGCCACCGCATGACTGAGAACTGTTTCCGGCACATGGCGTCTTGCACGAACTTTCGATGACCTTCACAGCAGCTGCCGTCATGAAGTTGCCACAGTAGCACTGAGATCCGAACTCGACGCCGGCCAGGCTGTACCCTCGTGATGCGCAAGTAGTGGTACACAGGTCGATAGTGTTGGCCTGGTTGTCGTAAGCCTGAACGGTGAACGTGCGGGATTGTCCAGCATCAGACCAACACCCGGCATAAGTCATGTTGCCGGCATAAGTGTTACTGTTAACGGACGAGGTCGTGCTGTTCAACGCTGGATCCGGAAATGGATCGTCGCCGGCTTGCTGCCTTGGGTATCCAAAGTCGTAAGAGCGGTTGCCATTTCCATAGAAGTTGTCGGTGAACAGACGAGCCTTGCCGGCAGCAGAAGCGAACATTCCACCGCCGTCGTGGCCCATGTTCACGAAGTCAACTGTATCGCAGTTGGCACCACGAGGGTCATCACACGAAGCAGGGAAAGCCTTGATGAAGTTGAAAAAGCGCTCGTTACGGTTTGATCCAGTCGTCATGGGTGCACAAGAAGAAGAGTCGTCGCCGTTGTCTTTAGTGCCACGTGCGTAAGCGATCTGCTTGCTCTGGTAGTTGGCAAGGATGGCTGAACGTCCTTGAGATACCAGGCTCTGGCCGTAAGTCATGGGGTACTCAGTGAACTGGTTGTAGCCCTCGCGGTAGTCATCGTAAGTAGGGCAAGTCGCAGTCGACAGAGGACGATCTGTAGAAAGCCAAACATAGCTGTTGGGGTTGCCGATCCAGTAAGTTACTGGGGACTGGGTGTTGAGTTGCTGGCCAAGAGCAGCATAGCGCTGTACAGTCTGCGCGCCGAGGGAGTGTCCAGCAATAACGATCTGCTTCATGTTGGGAAATAACGACTTGTCATCAAAGTACTTGATGATAGTGTCGAGTACCATGTAGGACGAAGTCGATTTCGAGTTCCACGGGTACTGGTTGTCACCACCTGCAGCCCATTGCGATCCCTTCCAGACGAGTGCGCTGGTAGTGGAACCCCTTCCAGCAGCGAGGCCTTCGGTCCATGGGTAGCCGGTCCCCTTGTCGTCGCCTGCACAGTGGATTAGCTCATGTACGTTGTCAGAGGCCGTGAGGCCGCGACTTACCGTTAGGGAAGTATGGTGCCATGATAGCCACAGTGTCTTTGTTGATGTTGGGATCACCGGTGACTTGTGCAAGTGCACTCATCATGTTGGACTGGTAAGTCATAGGATCGCGATTCAAACCATGGACAACGATGACTGCTCGCTGCACTTTGCTCTCGACGAGACGCTTGCCATCTTTGCCGTGCGAGTAGTAGTTGATCAGAGTGTGCTTTTGGGTGCCCTTTCTCGGAATATTGAAGAAAGCAACCTCGGAACCTGGGACATTGGGCAGAGAGTTTTCGATGACTTCGCCAGCATACTGCTGAGATGACGCAGATGCGGCGAAGAACGCAACAAGAGTTGCGAGGATGGTGAAGGACCGCATGGCGACGGCCACTGGGATGGAAGGAAAAGGAGGAAAGAAAGAGCAGTAGGAGAGAGGGTGTTCAAGATAGACAAAAAGAGAAAGAGATGATCAAAGGAATAAGGAAGCCTTCGCAGCTTGCGAGCCCAGCGTGTGATGGTATAGGCGTTGATGGGGACTTACCGTACTTATGCAGGCATATTGTAAGGCTCAGCTAAGCATGTCAATCCTCTATCCCCAGCAACACGGTCCCGAGTGGTCGGCTAGTACCCTGGAAGCTCGCTTATCGTAAGTCATGGACCTCAAGAGGTATTGAGACTTGTGGTGAGGCCAGATGCATCTGCATGCCGAAGCACCACATTGGGAATATCCATCACCAATAGCGCAGGCCACATTGTTGCCGCTGCCAGTTTTCACAGCCAGCCTCTGGACTATGGGCGTCGCTGTAACAAGCCTGGTGCTCTCCAGTCGCTCTCATCCGATTTTAAGGTTTCGGGCGAGTGCGGTCGAGATCTCTCATTTGAAGGGCGGCAGAGGCGCAAAGATATTTCCTGTCGGTTAGTCATCCCACGTGGCTGAGGGCCATATTCGGCAACTGCTGCATCTTGAGGCTCCAGGTGCTTAGACCTCACTTGGTCTAGCGTGTGGTGGGTGGTTTCGACTGGTGTTTGGTGAGAAGGGGGAAGGCCAATGAGAGGACAAGACAGGTGTGGGAAGTGATCTCGCCTGCCATCGTCTGTGTCTGCTTCCAGCATTCATCGACCAGATATCTTGCAAGAATCAGACAAGCTGCAAGCAATATTTGAGGCTCATCGGCGTGTGTTGACGGGGATTTCCCAACTCTCCCAACTGCATTAGGTTCTCGGCGGTGTAGTGTTCGTGCGCTGTAGAACCGCCGACGCCACAGCACAGCGCTATGTCTGCGGCGCACGATCTAGCAGAGGCGGAAGGGCTAAGGTGAGGCTGATTCCGTTAGTTTGCGGCATTTGCCTGACAGACGCCACAGCAGTAGGGATGGTATCCGACACCCCGGTCTGCCAAAGAGAGAAGGAAAAGGGAAAAAGGGAAAAAGGGGAGGAAAAGCCCGACAGCGGCGCCAAGGAAGATCCCCCACGGTGATTGGCGAGCGTGATGTTCCTGCAGATCGCGCTAGCGCAGGTACAAAAACTGACTCTGAGAATAGACCAGGGGACCCTACTTCTCCTACAAGCCACATGGAATCAACAAAATATCGGCACTTTTACTATCGATCTTCCGTCTCAGCAACGACAAGCCTTACCCGTCGGGGTCTCCGGATGGTATTCTTGGCCGACTCACGCAAGACGGATATTTCCAGAGTCATCTGGTTGTGGCTTGTCGGACACCTATCCGAAGGCTTTCGTATTGAGCCGCATCTCATTTCGACTCAACCGTTTGTTTGGTCCGATACCGCTGAAATATACGCCGAATAGGTCGTGATGTTTGAAACACCGACTAGTGGACGAAAATCGACAACTTAAGCGAGCCTTCAGTCGATGTCGCAGCCCTGACAGCTCGATCTAGGCAAGAGGATTGCGAATGATGCAAACTGCAGTGGACGAATTGTAATGGAAATGCATTGTAGGGGATAGTACATTAGAAACCATTGCACTCTGTCGACGAATCAAATACACTCTCTGCATGCTACATGACTACCTACGACTGTCGCACTCTAACATCGTTCACACTGCAAAATGCACCATTACCACGTCCTCCACCGTCCATCATACCACTTCAAACAGCAGAAGGCTCAGGCTTCTTGCCACCCTTGACGTAAGTGCCCGAGGGGGAAACAAAGCCCTCACCGCAAGTAGGCTGCACGTCCTTCTTTCCGTAGAAAGTGCTGTACGTGTAGTTGTACTTGGCGCCGATGGTGTGGTCGAAGCTGGCGGTGTTGGTGGCGAACTTCTTGTCCCAGTTGGCGGTGTAGAACGTGCACATCTGGCCCTGCTGGTAGGAGCCCGTGGCGTTGTTCTTGGTCAGGATATAGGAGCCGAAAGCGTTGCAGGCGACGACCTTGCTGTCGGACGCGGGGTGCTTCTGGTTGTACGCCGTCTGGGCGTCACAGGCGGTGGCGCAGAGACGAGGGTCGACGGAGCCGGTCTGGAGGAGCTTGTAGCCAAGGTAGGTCCAGGTGTTGGTGCAGTCGTACAGAGGAGCGTTGATGGCAGCGTTTCCGAGGTCCTGAGGGCCGGTCCAGCCATCGACCGGACCGCCGATCTTGTAGGAGGTGTAGGCATTGCTTCCGGCGATGACGACCTGGAACTTGCTACGCCACTGGCCGACGTTCTTCGCAGTTGACGCATCAAGAGCAGTGCCCCAGAAAGAGCACTTGATGTTCGCGAAGGCGTCGGGGTTCTCGCAGGTGGCACCCGGAATGACGACGGGGTCACGCTCGAAGAAGATGTTGAAGGACAAGCAGCCAGCCTTCTTGGTGCACTGAGCGGCGCAGTAGTCAACGTCGTAGCCGGACTTGACCTGGACGAAGCCCAAGTAGTTCATCGCATTGTTGGCGGCGGGGAGGTTCTTGAAGTTCTGGAAGTATCCAGCAGGAGCCGAGTTGGCGTTGGTTGCAACGTCGGCAATGGTCTGATCGGCCTTGAATGCAGCCGGAGTGCTCACGTCGATGTCGTAGGGAACCTGGATGACAGGCTGCTTGCCGCAAGCATCACGCCTGACAAGCTGACGAGCATCACGTCTCGAAATGGCACCGGAGCTGGAGATGACATTGGCGGCATTATCATCGTCCGATGCTTCACTGTCTGCTTCGCCAGAATCGTTGATCGGGACATCTGTAGCAGCAGGGAAGACAGACAGTGGAGTCGCAGCGACTGCTGAAGAAACTGCGGCAATGGCAGAAGAAGGAGCGTACGGAACGTCCTGAGATGCAACATCGGGTACAACGGTGTAAGTTGGGACCGGGATGTCACGGAGGTCTTCGAGAGGAAGAGCATCGGGGGTGGGTGCTGGGTTGTCTGCGACGGAAAGGGTGTCGTCTTGAGCAAAAGCCAGACCGGCCAGGACTGGCAAAAGAACGTTCTGGTAACGCATGATCGACTTGGAAGACTAGATTGATGTTGGAGAAGAAATCTGATTGAAGATGATGGTTAGACAGACGTTGAAGGGATGGCGGACGATCAAGTCTTATAGAGATGTATGACGGACGGTCACGACCACCACCATACCATCGTCCAAGGTCTCAGTACGCCTGGAGGCCCCAGCCAGAGGCTCAGCCAGCCATAAACATGTCTAGCACACGGCTATACCGAAGGCTGCGAATGAAGCAAGCCACAATTGTCAAATGTTTTCTGACTGACTCTTGTGAACACAGACACCGCAGTCGGAGCGGGGAAGCGAGTCCGTTTCCCCAGGGGGACCATGCAGTCAGCTATCTCGAAATGGGATATAGCCTCGAAAATATCGATGTTATGACAAGGGCTACCTGGACGGAGGACTTCCAGGTACCGAACTTTGCTATCGGAACGGCGCCTAGGCCATGAAAGTCAACTAAGCGTGACGAAGGCGGTGATTGGGACGACCACAAGAAACGGTGAAATTCCGAACCAAACAATCAGACACATGCGCAACATGGCCACCACATGGCCATGAAGTCGTTGACTCGCTGTGGCTGGTACTACCTCCTGTATAAGCCTAGCGTCAGCGTCGACGCTTCCCAATCGGATAAGCGCTACTATAGTCTACTAATGCATGAGACTATACAGCCACGTCTGCCGTGGATCCACAAGCTTCTCGGCGATGTTTGCTATCACACGCTTCATGAGGCATCGCCAAACCCCAATTGGATGCCCAAAGCGTCGTTATGGCTTTCTGGTCTATTGTTGGACTTCACTTCAAACGGCCAGAATCTGGAGAACTCCAGAACACTGCCAAGCGAGATATGATTAGAACAATTGCCCAGATCTGCCTCACAGACCTTAAGGGAGATACCATTGTGTGTGCTGTGGCTGAAGAATCCAAGAGCTGAAGCGAACGTGAGACCCTGCTTTACTAGACGATGAGACAATGATTCAGATTGTGACGACCAACTGGAGACTAGCCGTCGATGTTTTTACATGGCTCATCTATAGCCTCACATCGATCGAGGCTATTATTCGCTGGTCCTGATTGATATAGCATACTTGATACCGTTGCCTTCGAAGATCTAAACATCAGTCTCAAGGCTGAGGGACGAGAGAGGGCAAGCGAACGGTGTATAACCGCCATGCCCGTCTCTCGAGAACCTACATTACCCAGTCAGATTAGGCACTGGGCATGGCCACATCCAGTGCTGTAGTCAAACGGAGGTGCGTCCTTTCAAGGCCACTAGTCAATATGTGTAGCGATGATCGGCCGCTCCGTCCCACTGCGTTGGGATCCATTAGCATCTGTGCCACATCTAGGCCCTAGTCCATTTCTTACACCAGACCCACTCTCGATCGCCTAAACTAACCCCGTGGGCATCCTCCACGGCCCCGCTGAATAAGAAAGATACGCCAATCTCGGCAGAAGCTGCTGTGGATGGGCTGATGAGTTGGGGAGTGATTCTGGCTCATCGTTGATCGAAGGCTGTCAGATGGAAATGAATCATTGTACAGGAAGGTTCAGTTTTCAGGAGATATCTAGATTCTATACATTACTACATTAGGAGACATTAAATAGCACTAAGGAAAGAATGAGGTATTGTCTAGTAGTTGAACACCATCAAGCTGGGGTTCAGAACAAGCGGCGTGAGAGCGTGGAAAGCCAGGTTGAGCGACAACGGCACAATGGCCGTGAAGTCATTGATGCGCCAATCCGGGTGAGCGAAGGCTCCCAGGTAGACCATGCCACCGACGATGAGCACGATGGCAAGGTACATCCACTTGAACGTCTTGAAGATCTTGGGCAGCTCTTGGAAGAAGTTCGAGTCTTCCTTTTCCTTGGAGGTCGCTCCCCACTGCATGTCGATGTGGAAGAGGTGAGCGAGCAGTGCGAGCGAGATGTGGAATGCTACGCCTCCGAAGAAGCAAGTCATCAGCGGCGACCACTTGAAGTTCTCCACGAGACTTCCAATCAATGATCGCTCGCCGGTTCTGTAACGCAGCAGCGCGAGAGCGATGTGGCCGAGGAGGTTGAAGATGACGATGAGAGACATGAGGACGTTCCAGCTGGTGAGGTAGCACTTAGACAGCTCATCACGCATCCACCCAACAAGGAAGTAGTTCAGCAGTGAGAGCAAAAGAGCCGATCCAAGAGCGAAGTAGGAGCACATGTAGGCCAGAATAGAAAGCTTGGAAGACCACGGCATGTTCGAGCCGAGGAAGGTGTAGAAAAGGCTGGTGAAAGGACCCTTGTAGATCCAGCGGTGGAAAGGGTGGAAGATCATCTCGCTGACTCCGTAGGCGTACTTTTGCCAGCGAGCGATTTCGTCGTAGATAGTGAGCGAGACACCCTCCTTGAAATCTTCGCCGTGGTAGGACGCCAGACGAACGATGTTGCCCTTGATCTGAAGACGAAGAGCGATGTCAAAGTCCTCCGAGACGTGGTTCTCAGACCAGTAGCAGTTGAAGCCGTCTTCTTGGGGAACACCGACGTCTTGAATGGCTTGCCATCGCAGGAACGCATTGTGGCCAACGAAAGGAGCAACTTCTCCACAACCGATAGAGAAGCGAATGGATGAGTAGACAAGGTTGGTGAAGAAGGTAATGCCGTTCTCGAAGAAGTCCCAGGCAACCTGCATGACGCCGGTGGAATGCTGGACAATGGCGACCTCGGGGCTTAGGAACATCTCAGCAGCGCCGCAGAGAAGACAGTCGATGGGCTAGATGATCAGAGTCAGCCGATTGTATCCCAAGGTCAAAAGTAGGTTCACTTACAACACGAGTATCAGAATCAACGATCAGGATGACCTCGCCAACGCGGATATCACCCTCCGCCCAAGCCAACGGGTTCTCTTCAAGAACCTTGGTGAGAGCGCGGTTGTACAGCTGGCTCTCAGTCTTCTCATCAATCATGCCATTTTCGTAAGCGGAGCTATCAGTCATGACCAACTCTTGCATGTCGGCTTCCACCTTCTGAGTGAGGTTGAGGGCGAAGTTCATGTTGGACGCTTTCTTGAACTTGCCGTTGCGGACGTAACCCTCGTCGCCGTTGTGCTTGGGACGAGCGACCCATCCGATGTGATTATCCTCGTAGAACTCGCGTCTTGCTTGGCAGTCTTCCTCGGGGATGCCGGCCCTGAGGCCATCGTCATTGATGAAGATGTTTGCCGATCCGCCGTGAGACTCGTAGTACGAGATGGCAGATTGCAAACTCCTAACGGTTGGAATGATGACCGAATCCAAACCCTCCTTGTAGACCGGCATCTGAATGGTGACCTTCGGAGGAACGAAGCCTTGTGCAAACGCTTGCTGCAAGCTTGGCTTCTTGCAAGAGTAGAAACGAGAGTTGGTGAAAGCTCCGCCGATCGGGCCAATCATCTGGAACAAGCTGCTGAAGATCGTCTGGAAAAAGAACAGACTGATGCAGAAAAGCAAAGGCAGAGGCGCCACAAGAGCGAGACGGACCCATTGACCATCCAGAACGCACTCGCGGATGAGCTTGCCAACGTAGACACCTCCCAGGAGACAGATTGCGAGACAGACAGACAAGCCGGAGAAGATAGGCGAAATGCGCAAGACGGGCCTTTCAAGTGACTCGGGCTGGTTGGGCGTGAGCTGTTCCTCCAGGTCCTTCTCATCGATGGTGACTGTCGTAAAGGCTGATTTTTCAAATTTGGGCGTCGCATATCCAGAGCTGGGTACGCTGGAGGAAAAGATAGAAGAAGGCCTAGTCGGAGGTGAGAGAAGGTTGAAGGGGAGGCTTTTTTCGCCCCAGATCTAAGGGAAAATGACGTTAGTTAGATTGACGAGAATGGTTTCTGATGCAACTTACAAAGGAAAGAAGCTTCTCTTCCATCTTCTGCGCTTGCGGAAGAAGATTGGCAAGATCATCGTGCCAGACAAGAATGAGCCTTTCTTGACGACAAAGGCAAGCATACTGGAACTTCTTGACGTTGGACGACTCCAGAAGAGCGAGCGAATCGAAGACTTGCAGCTGCGAGCCATCTTCGAAGCGAAGCTCCGACTGGCCAGGAGTCAAAGATGCCAGGATACCGTCAAGCATTTGCGGCCGCATGGTGAGTGCAACGATGAGGTTCAGCTTGACGGTCGCCTCGAGCAGGAGGTTGTTGATCGGCGTTGGGTTGGTGACATAAACGCCTCGTTGCCTTCTGACAAGTACACCCATACAATCTTCCGCATCGGGAACGCTTGGTGCCCAGCCACTTGCTACGATTCGCTTGTACAAGTAGCTGATCATCTGAGTTCGTCGTATTAGCATCATGATATCTGCGTTGTTTCCACGGAAGTTCGGTGTGCACCTACCGTCTGGTAACGGAAATCATCGTCGAAGGGGTTTCCCCGCGAAGCAGGCGGGGTGTCGAAAGGGTTGCGTGTGATCTCCATTGAGTTCGCAGTCGACTGAATGAGAATGGACGGAGGCTGAGAGATGGGCTCCATCTTGACCTGCTGTTTGCTGGTACTTGAAGGGAGAGGAATCGGCTGACGAGAAGGACCTCTTCCGTGCCTTCGATGAGACAGCAACCGCAAGTTTTCCTGGAGGAGGGTGACGAGACGAGTACAACGGCCAAAGAGAGACAATAAATGGGAGGCCGACTGCACAGAGGCGGTGCTGATCGCAGAGTCTGGATGCTGGGCTATCTGGGCCGGAAGTCGTTTATACCTAGAAGGCCTATGTCTGATAGCCGTTTCTGCAGGGAGCCACCGAAAATGCCATGTGCTGAAACCCAGCCTAACATGGACCTCGCCAACGGCATTGCGGAGTGGCCGATGGCGCTCAACAATGCCTCCTTGCCGTGTTGAGATGATAATGCAGCTGCCAGGTGAAGCATCTCGACTTTGAGCGCCACTTTGGCACGGTGGATCTCTAATTTGGGCACTCGATAGTGCCGGGGCTACTTGATATAGCGTCTTGGATATGGAAAACGCCTTTTCACTTAGTGGCTCATTAGCGTGGTGATTAGGCAAGGTAAGCATCACTTCTCGTCGGAAAAGATCCCCGCGGGAGTTCATCGCTCTGCATGTTTGACATTCCGTGCTTGCATCATTGACCTTATTCGGGGGCTCCCATCTCTACGGAGTCGAATCTCGGCTAATCGAGTATATCATTCGATCGTTCATCGGATTCATTTGACTACATTCGAAAACTCATATTGACCATTAGACGAGAAAATTTCAGATATTACTCTATATTAGTGAACCAGAATACAGCGTTTCAATCGTCCCGAAACCCCAAAGACTCCAGAATTAAACATATCTACAACTCTTTCTTCTCGCCGCATTTCCCCTGTTGCCACATCTTGACCGATTTCACGGTCATGCCCCTCGTTTTTTCATCGCCCCAAGTTGGGAGCCAGTCGTTGACAGCGCTCCAGAACGTCCACTGTGCATTCGTAGCATCGTTGATCCAAGGCTTGTTTCCAACTTGGTCTCTGTGCAATAGTCAGCATCAAGTATTTTTGGTGTCATTGAGAGAGGTTACTCACAAGAACCATCCGTTAGTTCCACCAACAGCAACGTTGAGGATGAGGTAGAAGTCCTGGTCAAAAGGTGCGTTACCCGTGGTGGACGTGCTGTCTTTCCAGGGGTTTTCCAGCAGGGTGTCGTTCTCAGACATCTTCTCGAACTCGCCAAACTCGTAGAGCGGCTTGTTCTCCTTGTAACCCAGGAACAAAATCTGCTTGACCCTGCTGTCGATGTAGAAGTAAATGTACTTCTCAGTCCACTGCATGCCGAAAGTGTGGTAGCCATCGGAGTATTCTCCGCGGCGGATTTTCTTTGCGCCGGTAGAGCGCCAGTATGCATCGGTGGCGGAGGTGGGACCTGGTGAAGATAGTTAGCATTACAGGATCGAAGAGATAGACACTGAAAGGAAGCTTACCCCAGTGAGTAGTGCCGTAGTAAACGTTGCGACCGCCCTCGGGATAGTCGCGGCTGTTTCCTCGAGCCTCCATGATATCAATCTCACCACTTCTGGGCCACTCGCCATAGACCGAGTTCTCTGGCATCATCCAGATAGCGGGCCAGAGCCAGTCCCCCTCAGGCAGCTTCGCAACAACTTCCACTTGACCGTAGCGGATGCTCTTCTTGCCCTTGGTAGACAAGCGAGCTGATCGAACCGCCGGGATCATGAGACCTTCTTCGGGATTTGAGCGGAGGAAGCAGGAAGAGTTCCTCTCGCTGGTGCAAGAACCATCTCCGCCTTTCTGGTTGAGGTTGAGCGTGTAGTTGGCGTACATCTGGTCTGTCGTGATGGAGGTCGTCTCGTTGGTGAGAGTTGGAACAATGTGCAGACCCTCCGCATCGACGTAGCTGTTCCTTTCATCGGTAGTTGTCCAGTCGAAGGCGCCGGTGCCGAAACCGTCAATCTGGACCTCATGAGTCCACACATCGGTATTGAAGGTGTCAAAGTGGTCTTCGTAGATGAGGCAGAGCTATGCGAGATGTCAGCTTTGTTTGAACGACAGTAAAATGGGAATGCGAGACTAACATCTCCTTGGCGGTACGGCCAAACGGTGAAGAACCCAATGACTCCAGCGCCGATGAGGCCTAGTAGGATGAACGTAGCAACAATGAGGTCGTTCCATCTGGTGGACCGCATGGCTTTGTTGGCGAGCCATGGCTTCTCGTACTCGCCGACCAGGCGATAGCTCTTGAAAGTGTGCTTCAAGCTCAAGCTCGTCGTTGAACGTGTGTTGTATGGAGACATGGCACCTCGCTGCGCCCTAAAGGTACTGGTAGGAGTCGAAGCCATAGCGACACAGCTTGTGAATTAGGCACGGATGTGAAGACTGGCCTGCGACGACGACGACAACGTCTCCGGAACGAAAAGGCGGAGAGCAGGAGTAGAGATTGTCACACTTCGATGCGGAGACGGTTGTGCTTCCAACGGGGAACGTCAGATAATTACTGCGCGGCACACTTACTCAAGGCCCGGGGAATGCCATCTTGTTGAGCTGTTGGGTTGCAAGGCCAGATAGGTCTAGGGACTATCGGCCTCGGTATTGAGGAAGGCTTAGCATGAACAAAAGCAGAGCATTAGACTGATTAGGAGCCGTTGAACCATTCTAGATTCCCCATGGCGTCGGCCGAAACGATAAATCTCCAGAGCAGGACGCCTATCAGGATCGATGGGGTGTTGAAGTGTTTACCGAGCTGCGGCCACTGATCCGAAGAACGAGATACGGCCTGGGGTCTAGCACCCCCTGCTGCGGCTCGGCCACGTTGATCACGGATTTTCCAGCTGCAGCTATCCGCAAGGCGAAAATGCAGTTAGCGTCGAAACAAAGGCGTTCTTAGCCAGGTACCAGGCGCCCATCCGGCATTGGTCTGCAGCGGAAAGACATGAAGTCGAACGCTAGGCACGTGTTGGGCAGCGGACATGAGTCGCTGTGACAGGCCGCGAACGTTCCCGCTAGCTGGCTAGCCAGGCACAGACAGAAACATGCAGATACCAAATCCGACTATAAGGCACCATGTCGGCTTGAGGCAAATCGTGCAGTGCTTGTCGAAGATAGCGTCATGCACTAGTCAGGAACCAGCCGTGCGGCTCTGCTCGACGCCACCGCATGGGTTCCTGCATGTGGCTTATTAGCGCGGATGATATGCAATAGCCTGAATCATGATTGACGCCCCGCGCCGCTGCCTGCGCAGATCTGGAATCACTGCAGGGGCCTGTGGGGCTCATGACAATCAACCAGAAGAGGCTTCATGTTCCTTGCCACAGCTGGCGGAGAGGTGGCCCAATAATACCCGGACACATCACTAACCCGCGGTGCTGTCTTCCACGGGGGAAGTCTGGATGGGTCACATATCGGCAGCAGAGGCACGCCTGAACCAGCGCCGTGGAAGCGGAGTCTGCTCCGTTTGGCTTTCGCAATCTTACAATGTCTTTCCATTAAAAATGCGGCACATGGCGTTGAACAAAGCATGATGTGATGGGCGATTGGGAAATGCTCCCGGAGCCAGTCAGATGATTTGAATTTATGCTTTGGGTACTTGCAAATCAATTTCAACGAACAGAGGATCTGAAAGAGGCGTTTCCATGCTTCGGAGAGGATGCCGAGACGGCAATGTTTACCCTAACCCTATTAACACTCACGCAGAGGCAATCGTCACCAAACGGAGAGGTTACAGGCGGTCAATGACTGATTGATATGAACTATACGACTCGGTATCGAATGCTTTATCAT
The DNA here is from genome assembly GCA_001931905.2 of Cladosporium sp. IMV 00045. Lineage (NCBI taxonomy): Eukaryota > Fungi > Ascomycota > Dothideomycetes > Cladosporiales > Cladosporiaceae > Cladosporium > Cladosporium sp. IMV 00045. Next base: position 100,565 of record MSJI02000604.1, on the reverse strand, counting down.
GACATAATAATCAGCCCAATAATGATACAACAGTCAGCGAAGCGTGGTGTTGACGTGAGGTTTAGAGAGGAAGCAGACGTCTTCCTCTGCATCAATTTTCAAATGGTTACAAAGCTTTCGAAACTCTTGCACTGTCAACATTTCTCAACTGACGGAACAGACTGCGAGCAAAACGATAGCCTATCTACCAACCGGCTTCATCCAGTTCTGAACAAATCAGTCCATCTAAAAGCAAGAGTATATTTTTCTCACATGGAGATCGGGGGAATCGCATACCATTACCCTAACCCTACTATCCCCAAGATGCGGAGAGTGCTTCGCGGAGCTTCCCGTGCTTCCTAATCCAGCAGGCCTCCGCAGAGAGTCCACGTCAGAAGAACACTTCAGGTACATGTTTTGTTATCTTGGTGTGCTTCGCCTTACAGACAAGGCGCCGCTCAGAGCATGCGTCTTTTATCTCGCCCTTTTACGCTTCATTCGATGGAGCTGACTTGACTTCATCATGGCAGCTTCTCTCTTCTCCGCTGCCCTCACAGAGGCATAGCAGGTAGCGAAGTTATTTACTTCAGACTTAATGCCAACATTCTTTTGGGTTGGCTTCTGATAGTAGAGGCAGAGTGACTATGGCCGCTTCGAGATGTCGCCACGTCTTCGGGGCTCTCGGGTGTCGTGGTCGTATGGAAAATTGCTGCAGAAGCTGGGAGCTCCGCAGCGATGTACACAATGAAACTGGGATACCCATCAGACACTCATCGGCATGTCGCAGCACTCTGGTATTACCGAGGATAACAACAATCTTCAAGGAGAAAGACACAGATGGCTGTCGAGCCGTCAAGCCGTGGTGACTTGAAGCTGGTCGTACAAACACGCGAAACTTGGCAAAATCACATCATCTCAGGTCTTGCATGAAGCCACGCGTGCCAGTGGGAATGTCATACTGTCTGATATCGCAGCCGTACCGCTTCAAGGCCAACTTCTTCGCGATCTCTCATTGTCGCCAAGTGATAGGCGCACATTGGCACCTACACAGTCCATTGAGAGAGCAATTTGCCAACACTTAGGCGGATACTGCTAGTCTTTCAAGGCCTGGCCATACTCGGGAAAAAGGCATTTGGCTTGACGCTACCGTAAATGTCGTCAACAGCTCACCGGGTACGTTAGGATCTGCGGAATAATGCAGACGGTATAAGTTTGTGGATGTTTCACGGCGAGTCTCGAAGGTAGGTATCTTGTGATTGTCAGTACCCCTCCTACCACATCTTCTTCACAAAAGTTCACGGGCGATCATGGCAACCAAAGAAGCCTCTCCGGTAGCTGGTTTGGCTGGCCCCAAAGCCACCCACGAGCAATCAGAACCGAGCACCTCCTCTGATAGCACACCAAAAGCCGGCTCGTTACGCAATGGCGAACTCGTCGTTGGGGACTTGGGATCGGATGGTAATCACGTCTTCTCCGACCCCAAAGTAGCCGAATACTGGCGAGGTGTATATGAGAAGGCTAAGTACGAATGCCGGCATCGATTCGATCCTACTGCGACATGGTCGGCAGAGGAAGAGAAGAAACTGAGGCGCAAGGTCTGATCTCCAGGAAAAAGAACCACAAGATCATTTAAGCTGATCCTATTCAACAGGTCGATCTGAGAGTTATCACGTGGTCTTGGGTGATGTTCTTTGCCATGGATCTGAACAGGCGAAACATCAACCGCGCAATCTCTGACAACATGCTGGAGGAGCTCGGTATGGATACGAATGACTTCAATACTGGACAAACAGTCTTTCTGCTCTCCTTCCTCGCTGCCGAATT